>JAQJVK010000005.1:50803720-51068720 GCA_035578135.1 Flexamia atlantica | reverse complement strand
TATTAGGTTAGGGGAAATGCCAACACCTTGAGCAATAACAACACCCTAAGATGCGGTCGTAACATGAGAGTAAAAACGCTGATGGATAGTGCTGCTACCTTGTGGGAGACACCAGAACTAGTATTCAAAAGAGTTTTTGTCAGCAGACAAAGGGGTTAATTTGAGATCATTTTCAAAGTATTTGATTACATTTTGATCTAAAAACGGACTCTTAAACTAATATACTTTCCATACCATTAGACCTAAGGAAATGAGACTTAGTCAGCTACAAAATGCATTTAAAAGTGAACATTATGGTATAGAATTGTTTTTAGTATTGATAATGGTAAGACGAACTAGGGTTAGGAATCCGCCACCTTTGACCGACAGGTGTCTACATTGCCTCTTCAATCAAAATAATATTGCTATGGTGTTTATAGTATCTAAGTATTTCTTTTTATTTCTGATATAAGATCTAGAAAACAGGCAACGGGCAGGGGTAAAAGGTATGAAGAACCCTTATAAAGGGCAATTTTAGTTGGTCCATGATGGGAGATTGGTAAATGGAGTTACAGCTTAAGTGGGGGTGTCTGGAATTAATATTTGTGACCTCCTTAAATTAAACTCATCTAAGAGGCTATAGAGGCTATAGAGAAAGTCGGTTTTTACTCCCGCTCAAGGAACTTAACCGGCTGAGAATATCAAACATATATTAAACCAGTTTTAAGGTATAAAAATAGCCGATTTGTATCACCTTTATCCTTGCTGAAAGGTAATATATTTTTAAAATTTAAAAAAATATACAAAATTGGCTGGCAAGGACCAGGTGACTGATTTCCGTTCTGTAAAAATTATCCCGGTGATTTCCACGCAAATATGAATTTTGCTAATGAAGCTGGCCTTGAGCCGCACCGTTCATTGTGGTAGCCCGCAATACTAAAAGAAAGTCCTTTGCTGTGGCCCGGATATGAACAAGTATGACCGCCCCCACAGCCCGGTATAAAAAATGTGTTTTACCTATTAGTTTTTATTACATTTAGTTTTATACGTCGTTCTGGTGGCAAATATTACATTTTTTTAGGTTTTATGCTATTTTTAGAATCGGCTCATATATGAGCCGCCCGGTCTATGGATAATTTTTTATGACCGTAATACCTATTATTTCAACTATAGACGGGGAGGCTCATACATGAGCCACACTCAAAATCAACCTGAATTTAAAAAAATAGTAATATTTTTATGTAAATTTCAGGAATATATAGATTGAATGTATAATTTATGTAATCTGAAATTTTTTTGTTATTACTGTTTGTTAGCAGTCTCAAAAAACCTATCAATAATAAAAATCCTCAGGGAATAAATAAATAAATACTACGTTTGGTTGTATGAATTTATTTTACACATATAACATAAATGAAACACAAAACAAAGTAAATCGAGAAACAATTGCAATGAAAAACTCCAAGAATTGAGGGGGTAACATTGCTGGTAAAATAACATGTTTATGAGGAACTAAAAAAATTAAATGTCAATCAAACTCCTCGGTAAAGACGTTATATATTTACGAAGTTACATAATATATGGAAAACAAAACTAAAAATTACATATATGGAATTACTGAAAAAAGCTACATGTGTATGCGGAACTAAGAAACATTTTACAATAATAATAAAATTCTTAGGTAACAACATTACATATCTGCGAAGTTACACAAATGGAAAACTAAACTAAAAGTTACATGGAAAACAAAACTTACATATTAGGAAAAGTTACAAGTGTGTTAGAAACTAAGAAACATTGTAGGAATTAAATTGTATGACGATCAAATTAAATGTTTTTCATGTGAAGAAACTGAGGAAGTACACGATAAATGTGAAAAATTACTAGATGAATTAATATTAATAAGAAAGCAAGAAAATGAAAATCTTATAAGTTACAAAACTACAACAAAACTTCAAAGCTGGCCGAAGCACAACCAAAGCTACGACCTACTGACTTCGCAAAGTTACAACCTTACACAGCTTCTATGTGTGCCACTCTTTGAAGCAAGCAGGAACGCAAAGTCCAAATGGTTTGTCATCCTTACCTTTGCACACTGAACAAACATAAAAGGTCTGCCGCCTCTCGCCTTTTGATTGTCGGCAATTGTGGCAACCCTTACTCTCTTAGCCAGCTTCTCAGGCACATGTTTCCCTCTAGGAGATCCCCTGCTGGAGGTCGGATGTTCCACTGGCTGCAACTGCAGGAGGTCTTTTATGATGATGTCTCTGAACTTCAGACAGGTTATTTTGTTGCCATTCTTTGTACAAATGTACATGCTGTTCCACAACGAAGCGTCCAAAAGATGAAAAAAGATTTTAACGTACCACCTGAAGGATTTTTTGTGGTGTAGAATAATAGCTAATCATCGCTACGATCAATGCCGCTCATGTTCTTGTTGTAAGCTACGACCATACTCGGCTTCGATGATTGACTACCTCTTTTGTTGGTGGTTTCTTCCATTGTAGGCCCGTGCATTATTGAGACAGTAAGTACGTTACGTTTGTCTTCCACTTCATTATAGTTACATCACTTTTTTGGCAGCTGATGGTTTCTCCTTTACTTAGCTTCGCTTCTGTAACTTGCACTGGATTGCCGGTCCTCTTTGCCTGCAGTGTCCCACACATGCATGTTCTGTTTTCCATCAGATGTTCCGCCAGACTGACATTATTATAAAAATTATCCAAGTACACAGCGTGACCTTTGCCCAAATACTTTTCCATCAGCTTCATCACTACATGAAATGTGTGTCCTCTTTACCTTTACCTGAATAAATTAAAATGTTAAAAATATATTCTTCAGGCGTGCAGAGCTCATACAATTTTATCCCATATTTATGACGCTTATTCTTTATATATTGTCTGAACGACAGTCTGCCACGCCATAGTATCATTGCCTCATCAAGAGATAGAGACTTTCCAGGAGAATAAGCACCATTGAACTTTTCCAATAAATAGTCTAGGACTTGGTCAATCTTGTGAAGTTTGTGTTCAACATTGTCCGTCTCTGGATCATAAAAACACAGACATTTCAGGATGTTCTCGAAACGGTTTCTTGGCATTGTCCTTCCAAAAATAGGGTGTTCATTTTTGGGCTACATCCCCAAAAATGTTTGAGGGAAGGGAAATTAATATTACCCATCAATAGGCATAAGCCTAAAAACTGTTTCATTTCGTTTTCGGTGACTGGCGTCCACGACTTGCAATGGCTACGCTTTGGTCGTGGCATACGAAAAACCACTGTAGCTCGTTTATTAGTCCATTTCACTATTTTATTCAATAGGACGTCATCAAATATACTATGAAATATTTCAACTGGGTTTGTTGACTGTATACGTATTTCTTCTTGGCCAGTGAATTCATGAACTTGAGGTTCATTATTACTATCGACCCATTGGTTTTGACAAGTTTGGTAGTTTTCATGAATGTTTTCTACAATGAATTGAGCATTCGGATTGTTATAAATCGAGTCTAGGCCAGCTTCATTTTTGTCACCATTATGTACTATGAAGTCAATATTAGGGTCATCATTTAGGGGACTGTTTGGGTCTAGTCCCATAACAAAATAAAAATTTATGCCATTGTCATTGTTTGGTTCGTATAAATCATTATTCAGCTCATTCTCGACTGATTCGGCTCCATTGTGTACAGGAAAATCAACATTTATATCATTATTTCGTGTGCCATTACAGTCCAAATACATTGAATTACTACCACTTGCCTGGTTGCCAATATATCGTCCGCGAAGTCCGTCATCACACTCGTCATCACTTTCACTCGAAGTGTCACTGTCATCGAATGAATCCTCACTAGGTTTGTATTCACTAGCCCCATCTGAGCTAAATAAAGAACTTGCAGAACTGACATCACCGTCACTAAGCTCCCGATCAATTTCACTATCAGTTACAATAGGTCTTTTTCGATCACGACTCATTGTCACTCATATATATCGTCAACACATCAAAATCGGTACCGTACTCACTGCACACCTTACGTCAACCTTCCACAACTCTAAAAACACGTGTTCGCACTGTTTAGGTTAGTTTCCAGCTGTAGAAAACTTCACCGGCAGCAAAACTGTGGTTGTCCGGGAGTACCAACTTAGCAACACTGTATTTACCCTATAAGTCAAGGAACCCAGAGACCATGCATACCGTATATGCAACAGTATCCCTATATACCGCTACAAAAGTTTCAGGCCTCTAAAATAGACGGGTATCTCACAATCGACCATTTAGTTGCATTGTAACATCGGCTCATTTCAGGGCCGCCGGGCTATTTCGACGGACCGGGCCGGCTCAGACCTGAGATCTGTTTCAACATAACAGCCGACTCATAACTGAGCCGGGCGGGCTATATTTACGGATTTTTTTTAGCATACCGGTAGCGAACGTGTTAACAGACATAAAACTAATAGAAGAAATTAAGATAATCTAATATTGGACTACACCATTGAATTCAGCTCAAAATAAACAGTATCAGAAAAGTGATACATATACATTCTCCCTTAAAGTCATTTAAAACCATAAAGTTTATATAATGGAAGAAAACAAATTGGCAATTAACTATCTCACAAATACATACCAAATTTCATCAAAATCGTCT
Source organism: Flexamia atlantica (assembly GCA_035578135.1). Taxonomy (NCBI): domain Eukaryota; kingdom Metazoa; phylum Arthropoda; class Insecta; order Hemiptera; family Cicadellidae; genus Flexamia; species Flexamia atlantica. The sequence goes on along the minus strand of JAQJVK010000005.1, from coordinate 51,064,098 downwards.
AGTAATTAACAGAGATATCGGTTTTTAAAAAATATTTGCCATAAGAATAACAATGGACAACATACTGCGTTACCGCCAAACTAAAATAACAATAGTTATCTCCACACCAGTTGGCGTAAACTAATGATTCAAAATATTGGTTTATTTATTTTTTCAAGCTAAATTTAATAGTTGCAAGTATATTTTCTTTAAAAGTTACAGATTTTATGAAATTTGAAAAATATGAATTTTTAACACTTAAACCCTCATAACTTCTGAACCTGAATTTTTACAAGTCATGCGGGAGGTGCCATCTGGTTTGTTATCTTAAGCACTAAAAACCATGAAATTTTTATAAAAATATATTTTATACCATATATAATGGAGAAGGGGTTTCCTATGGGACAGCAAATCTCCAGACCTAGAAAGCTGAAAATTGGCATATGTGCTCCACTTGTTAAACCATAGGGGAAGATTATTTAATTTTCATGGCAACCATAAGAAGTATACGACAAATTAAATCCTAAATCCAAAAATGTTTTTCAACGGGTGAAACCAGTTTGATCAGCTAGTTTTCCAGATAATTAAGGTTAAAATTGGTACAACGTACTGTGTTTACCACTTTCAATATCTCGGTAACCAATGGACATAGGGCAGTGATTTAAAATACTAAATTGTTTTATTGAGATGAATTCAATGGTGTCAACAAATATTTGTTTATTTTTATTTTTCTATGTAAAAAACCCATTTTTGGGGTGGTTTAACCCCCTTTACCTCCCTTTCTGGTAACCCCATCGTGCTGGTTTACGAACTCATCCGAGTGATTACCACTTCACACGTCTGTTCCAAATTTCATTAAGATCAGACCATACTTGTGGCCACTATCGTGTTAACAGACATAACATATATATATATATATATATGTTGCCGGACAAACCTGATTTTAGGAGAAACTAGTTTGGCCTGATTAATTACAGGCTAAGCTAGTTGGCCTTAATAGCGCTAGGATAAACTAGTTTAGCCTGGATTATTTGTAAGGCCAAACTAGTTTGGCCGGGTAGCTAATGGATATACTAGTTTTGCCAGGTTCAAGGTTATGCCAAACTCTTGTCTAGAGCACCACTGCTGCAGCCGGTGATAGTCAGGTTAGGTTAGGTTGGGTTAGGTTATGTTAGGTTAGGTTGGGTTAGGTTAGGTTAGAAGAATAGAATGGAAGATATATTACCTAACCTAACCTAACTGCCATTGGTGGGAGTAGGTTGAACACACTAGTTTGGCCTGGTCTGTAGCAGGCTAAACTAGTTTATCCTAACGCCACCCGGCCAAACCAGTTCAGTCTGTAATTAATCAGGCCAAACTAGTTTATCCTAAGGTGGTCAGGAAAAACTAGTTCATCCTAGTCTAAACTAGTTTGTCCTAAGAATCGGGTTTGTCTCTCACACACACACACACACATATATATATATATATATATATATATATATATATATATATATATATATATATATATATATATATGTGTGAAGTTACTGAAGTTAGGTTATGTAGTATTCTTGACAATAATAATAGCAGTGTAATAGTATAGTAAAAATGCCATTTCAATATGAACCAAAATAATACCTGTTTGCAACGTGTATTATCAAATGTATAAGTAATTAATTTATTGATTTAACATCTAAATTTGGATTTTTTAAAGCTTTCAATACTTCTTAGGCTAATATCTATTTCCTAGCCACCCTTGCTTTAATACTTGAGATTGAATATGTTTGTTTCCATAAGAACTGGCTCCAGATGTGTGGGAAGACTTTCTAGATTAACTCTAGATCATCTAAAAGCTTTAACCAATGTCCACTCACTCTATACTGGTGATGTTAAAAATATTCGGTCAAAAGGATCGATCTGAATTGCCATGGCTGAAGTTGGTGTTAGATTTGTGCATCATGGATATATGGTCAGAAGAGTTCTTTCATAAAATATTCAGTCGAGACTTCCAAGATTCATTCATGAAGAGAGACTATAACAAGTTAGATCGCATCCAGCTGCTGACACTGGACCAGGTGGCGGCGACGGTGTCTCCGTGGGCGATCAAACCCCGAGCCCCGGCCGACATCATCGCGCCCATCGTCCGGGTCAACAGCAACCACATGACCAGCTTCTGCCTGCACCTGCCGCTGCAGCACGGCCTCGGCGGCCTCGAGTACGTCCTCACCGGCTTCGTCTCGCCCCTCGGCCACTTCCTGGACCATATAGTTGTGATGCGAAAAGGAGGATATCCAGTAGCCATCAACATGGACATGAGAGAGACAAACGAAAGAATTAGAACAGAGGATATTCAAGTTCCTCCTGATAGTAAAATGGTGGCATTGCTGTCTGTGCCCACGAGCATGTGTGCCACTAATAGCGAGCGAGTGCGAGGAATATTCAGAATACAAGTCAACATCATCGAGGCTCTTGGCATTGCTGTGTGTCCAATCCTGCAGTCAGTGTGGAACACTCTCCCAGACTTTGAGCGTATTCCCTACCTTATGAGGGCCATACGGGACAAACTGCCATCTGATGAAGCAACCAATGTCGTCGTTCCAATATGAACTTTAAAAATGTGCATTAGGAAACATATTGTTGTGTATATACACAACTCACACACAAAAACAAAAACTGATCTATATATATAGATCTAAAGATTAACATATAGCCCAGTTGCAGCAGACCTGCATACTCAGCGAATTTTTGATGCTTAGAATTTTATTTCAACAAAACATAAAGCGATACATGACCTTCTTTTGTTTCTGCCATTAGAATGATATGGGGAATGAGTATGCAGGTCTGCTGAAAAAGGTATGCAACAATTTGATGGTTTTATCTCAATATCAATTAAATCTGAACTATAAGAAGCTATATACCAAGTTTTATCAAGATATGATGAGAAATAAGCGAGATATATTATAATAGTTTTACTTATTTCCTATAAGGTTAACATTGGGACAACATACTGTGTTTACCACTTTCAATAACTCGGTAACCAAAGGACATAAAGCAGTGATTTAAAATAATAAATTGTTTGTTTTTTTGACCTGAATTCAATGGTGCAAACAAAAATTTGATTACTTTATTTTTCTATGTAAAAGCCTTAAAAACCCCATTTTTGGGGGTTTATCCTCTTCTATCTCTCCTTCCGGTAGACCGATCGGTCTGGTTTAAGAACTCGCCTGAGTGATTACCACTTTACACATCTTTACCAAATTTCTACTTTTGTAGAAATTTTGGAAAAGATGTTTAAGTTCCTACTTACACGTCTTTTAGGATAAGACGTGAAAAAAGTTCCTCCTTTTTTACTTTTTAGTATGACAAGTAAATAAACTGATTCATCAAATGGTGCACCATACTAAATTCAAATTCAAAATTCATTTTATTTCACGAAAATTAAATATTAATAATTTACATAAAATCCAAGTGCAAATCGCACACGTGGATTTGAAACATTTTGAATTGTTTTATTAATTATATGAAGTGTTCTATACCTTGATACTATACCTTGATTATCGAAAGAAGACAATCAGCGAAGTGACTGCGCAGCAGTAAAAACATTCTTTTTCATGAGGCTGTATAAACATAAATAACAGTGTTAAAAATTAGACGAAAATGTTATTCCAATGATCAGTCAATAACGTGTTCAACACAAGTTTAAAATAAATTTTATTTAGCCTACTCTGTACAGTTTACGTTGTGAGTTATATTTATAAAAACCTGATTTACAAATTAAAAAATTTGATTCTATGAGTCTTGATTTAGATTAACTCTGCAAAGAATCATCGGAAAACAGGTTCCTGTGGAGAACCTTTAATGGACTTTCTTTTTTAGAACATTATTTAAAAACTTGAGATACATGTGATTAGTATTAATGGTGTTATTAATACATTTACAATAAACTGCTAACTCTGTTGACACGTTGTCTCATTTCATTTTTTCCAGTATATGCTTAGAATTATTTCATTTTTCAATTCAAACTTGTAAGCATTCATTAAATGTTACTAAACGCCATCATAATCAGTTAATGTAAAAGAGTAACATTAAACTCGTTCAGCGGTGCGCAAGGCAGACACAGGACAGCAACAGCTCGACAACTAGGGTGTCTGAGGCCCTGGTCCAAGATGTTTAGGTTAAGGTGGTAAAGCGTGCGATTAAGATGGATCCAATAAGTTCAGACGTTCAGACTGTCCTTCTGCCACAGAATACCGCTCATTGCAGTCACAAATACTAAATTTATATATTAAGGTATTATGGTAAACATATCTTGTAAAACATACAAAATGTAAATTAAATGTCCTATAATCCTCAAACCAGACGCTACGCCAAGTTTGTCAATGCTTGAATCACAAAAACGGAGTTAACAGTACATTGGAAGTAAATTACATTATTAACGTAATTAATAATCACAGGCATCTCAAATTTGGATATACAGTACACCTCGGATTATCCGGATTAATGTGGCGGAATACCGATCCGGATAACAAAAAATCCCGATAATCCGAGGTCATTACAATATTGCCTAAATAGCGATCGCATACCTTAGCCCCTGCTAAATTGATGCTGCATATCAAGACTGTACAACATAGTAGAATTCAAAGTTTTCCAGGGGTTTAATTTTTAAAGACATTTAAGAACTAAACTTCATTATCAATCATACGAATATAATATTTACTTTTATCGGAAATGCTGTAATTTACTTTTTAGGCAATGCAATTCCTACAATTAATTATTGTAATTCCAAATGCGTGTAGTAAAATGCTTTTTGTATTACATTGTCATTTTACTTTTAGAAGGTGCATTTCACCTGTTAATTCGCTAAAATAATGTTTTTGCAGTGATTTTAATATTTTAATTTATCGGTTAACCGGTCCGGATAATGTGGGGTCCGGATAATCCGAGGTGTACTGTACCTAGTGTATTCATGAAACTCAACTGTAGATTCTCTATAGAAATTTTTCCCCAGATGCTTTTACATAGTTATTCTAGATTAATTAAAGAGAATGTAAATTTTTATTTCATGAATCATGTTTTTTTAAATATAATTCGCAACATTAACTGCAAAAAGAGGGTTATAATTTATTTGAAACTTGTGCTAAAAACTTAACTGATTGTTGAAATTAAGCTAACTACAAATAATTTTTAACAATGTTCTTTACTTTCCTACAGCATTTTGAAATGGATTAAACAAAATTAAGACATAAACAATGAAAGTCATATATACCTGGGACTTGGGTATTTTTTTGTGAAACGGGTATTCCTTTTTGATAAAGCGGATTTGGTTTTTTTCCGCAAAATGTCGACCACAACAAACTGTGTGTTTTCCAGAATTTGAGTGTGTTTTTATGACCCCTGGACATCTGGAACTTTAACAGCACTATCTACTCAAAGAAGTGATCGGGAGATCTACCGACGACTACACAACCGAGAAACTTTCCGGGATTAAATTAAAAAATTTGTGTTTTCCAATTTTTTTGCGAATTTTTTCCAAGTGTTCAGTTGTTTGTCAACATTGACAACTGTCACCTTAACCTGCTATGATAATATTAGACTTTATATTGTAATTAAATCTGTTTAATGTTAGTACTGTAATTCTCTGTTATTTTTAATTGCACATTACCAAATTTTATTGCGTTTATTATTTAATTTTCTCATTAATAAGAACTTGTGAAGTTAGGGTGATTTGTTACCATAGGCCCAAATACTTTACAAAAATTATCACTTATCTCATTGTTTATGAAGCTGATTTGGTTCCTCAATACATACGTTGTAGTCTGTTTATTTAAATACATATTTATTTGCTTTAAATAATTTTTCTGCCATTATCTGAACATTGTTTACTCTGCTTTAGGTAAAGTTAAGACATTGCCTTGTGTGTTGGAAACACATTGTTAGCTAATTAGGTATTGTATATTATAGTACAGATAATTAGTGCGAATGTAACTCATTCAAACGCTATCGCAGCTCAGATTTAAACTTTCCTTGCCGCTTCAGGCTATTTTTATTGATCTGCCGAAAACTTTTCTGGCTAATTTTCCTCTTTATTTATGCCTGACACCAGGTGAAATGTATTGTTTGTTCCTCATATGTTTTTTAATATGTCACTTTTAGTTAGATTTTATTAATTTGTTTTCGCTTACTGAATTGTATAATTGTTGTCGATCAAAATGGCCCCTAAAGATTTTAAGTATGAAACATACCGAAAATCGACTGATCTCATTGTATCACGATTTAAAAAACTCGAGGAATCTGTCAAGAAAATAGCCACTGGCGATACACCGCTTACTCCTGTACAAATCAGGCAACTTAATACCATTTTTGCCGAGCTCAAAAAGAAACGGGCAGATTTTGAAGCTAATTTCAACCGCATTCTAGAAAGTGAATCTGAGGAAGCTACTGAGACCACTTTGTCAACTGACGTGGACGCAATTAATGACTTATATGTCAGCATTTCTAGTATTATCGAAGTAGCCATTACCCCTGACCCCATGCCTACAACACCCCATTCCTCAGTCAGCGAGGGTTCTCCTAGCCTTCTTCCAACATCAGTTACTCTCGGAGTTAAATTACCTAAACTCAATCTCCAGACTTTCGATGGAACTCTGCTGAAATGGGTTCCTTTATAAACTTGTTTGACACAACTGTGCATAAAAATGCTAGTATTTCTAACGTGGCTAAATTTCAGTACTTACTAAGTGTATTGACGGGCGAACCTCTCAACTTGATCAAGTCTCTTAGTTTAACAGCCCCTAACTATGTGATAGCCTATAACTTACTGAGGGAAAGTTACCACAATACACGTCGCTTAACTACTCTTCATCTAAATCATATCTTAGATTTGCCTACTCTCGCTCACAATGCACCAAAACAAATGTGTGCCTTTGTTACTGCATTCTACGAACACACGGAAGCGTTAAAAGCTTTAAGTTGTGACGTAATGGAGAACAATCCTCTACTTGCGGCCCATCTGTTGCGCAAACTAGCCAGTAAAACAATCCAAAATCTTGAACAATATCGATCTAATCAAGACGATACAGGGCCACACTCTTTACCTAAAGTTTCTGAAATAATTAAATTTCTCAATCTTGAATATTCAAAAATTGAAGATGCAAATCTACACTCTCATTCGGATTCCAAACCTTCCTACTCTAATTCTACGAAACCTAAAACTGACAAAAGGGTTCACTTCTCTCCTAGAGATGTATCCATGGTGTCCACCACTGCTAAATCTACTCAATCAAAGGATGTGACTTGTTTTTGTTGCCACAAGCCTGGTCATAAAATTTATCAATGTCAGCTGTTCAAAAATAAATCTACCAACAATCGATATAAAATCGTTAAAGAAAATCAGAGATGTATTTTGTGTCTAGGCACTCATCATAAAAAGGACTGCCAATCTAAGGCTTCTTGTGTGACCTGTAACCAAAAGCATCATTCACTCTTACATTTTAAGAAAGGTAAAGAAAATTCATCAGCTCCGAGTGAAACCACAACCGCGCCTGATGTAATGCCTGCGCAAAGCGCCAATACCTCTTTGACATGCTCTGCTCAAAGTCAAACTGTTCACCAGACAAGTACCGTTCTCCTCAGCACTGCGCTAGTCAAACTCACTGCCGTCAATGGCCATTCTTATGTCTTCAGAGCATTGTTAGACTCCGGTAGTATGTCGGACTTTATTTCTGAACGAGCCGCTCAACTTTTGGGAACTCGATGGCATCCTACTAACCTTGCTGTTACGGGGTTAGCTCAAACCCTAACTCATACGAGGGGCTCACTAAAATTTCTCTGGACTTGCCTCGGATGGAACTTCATTCGGAAGTAATCGAAAAGGTCAAACCCTTTGTTCTTGCCGACCCAACTTTCACAAACCGGGTCCTATTGATATCCTGATCAGAAGCTCATTGCAGCAATGAACTCATGCACAGCTTGACTAAACACTTGGTTAAAGTTAATCCCTAAGTGCAAATTTTCAAGGTGAAGATTTGCGTTCTGAAAAATTCTCCTGATGAGCAGCATACACAACTCGGAATGTACATTGTCTGAGATCGAAAAGAATATTAGCGCCGATACAATGACATAACTTCTAATGATGTTGCTATTATTTTTAGAGCAAACGATAGCGAACCACCAAGTGTGAGCGTGACTTAATTACTCGAAAGAAAAGCCAGAATAGTACATATATTCTTCAATTTTGCCACGACCCAATGGCTGACCTGTTGCTCTTTCTATATTTTCAATTTGAAGGAAGTGCACAACGAACATCGCTTACAATGGTGCAATATGTACGCTAATGAGTGATGCGATTATTATAGGCTATTAGAGACACTTTCAGCACGCTACATTGTTCCGAAAGCCTATTTTTACAGTAGATTGATGACATATTATGTGCACATAGAAGGCAGCTGATCATTTATAATTTAATTAAATCGTGCATATTCGCACGAGTTCACCTAGTTTATTAATTACTAGCAGTTGCCCATGGCTTCACTCATTACAAAAATTACAGCTGATCTTACTTCTGCTATTTGATTTGACAAATCTTAGCATTCACAGCTGTTTACAATTCAGTATTTGAATGTTTACATAAAATGTAAACATTGAAACTAAGAACGTTCACGGAGCGTAGCCCGAGGGGATTTTAAGGTAGTGAATAGGCCTAAGTCTTTTTCTGATATAGTGGCTCTATTCCTGCAAAATTTCAGCTCAGTTTGTCCAGTATTTTTCATGTGGTTGAAAGAGAGATATTTACACAAACATCCATACTTTCACATTTGTAATATTATATCAAAGTAGGATTCCTATTCATGTTTACTATTAATTAATTAATTAATTTACTATTAGCTGTTGGGCTTTTAATTAACAGTCCTGTCTAAGGAATATGTCGGCCTTAGTCAGTAACAAGACTACAAGATCGCGCCACAATCATCCTTCACTGATCTGTCATTCATACTTTGCTTAAAATACCTACCTGGGTAGGTCGCCATTTCAACTAATGTATCTAATGTATCTAAAATTACCATTTAATTCTAACTAAAAACCTCTAAATATAAGCCAATAGGCTAGGTATATACAGTAACTATATTTTACCTCATTAAAATAACCAGCCTAAGCTTGAAAATTGTCAACGTACATTTTTTGAAGTGAAATAAGCTATACATTTAAACTACAAAAACCATAAATCAAATCCAAGGCAACATCAAATTCCTTCTAGGTACAGTCAATGCTAAAACCCATTGACATGATCTGAGATAATATATCACAATTATAACGTCCAGGAGTTTTTGTTGATATTAACTTACGTTAAAAAAGTAACCTCAGATGATGAATACATTTTTAATAATAATTACAACATTATTTCGATGAGATAATTTTCACACGAAGCTTTAACCTAAAAATTGTAAACAAAACAAAAAACAATAAAACTGAGCAGACGACGACGAAGACAACAAAATGGCGGCTTTGTAGTTCTGTACAATTTCACCAGGCAGCGCCACTGTCCTAAAAAAGGCCACCGAGTTAACACGAGAGTGCCAACTCTTAACGAAGTTCATTATTACTCTATGGTGCTATCTCCAGTATAATAATATAACCTCCTTGAGCGTCAAGCGGCGCAAATGTAGGTTAGGTGTAGATTGTTATATCTACGATTAAATATGTAAATGGTACTTTTTCTCTTAAGAAGACTTGGTTTTGTTGGAAATATTTGTAGAACTATGGAGGCTGAATCAAAACCCCAATGCAACTGTTTTGGTGACTACCAGGAAGAAGGTAGGTTACTACTATTCTACACGTCCAAAACTTGGTTAGGCCTACCTGAGGACCAGGATGATATTGTTTCTTGTTTTTGAGATCGTTGTAGCCAATCGAAATTTTTTTGAAAAATAATGTCTAAGTTATTATTCGTATGACTTGCAATTCGTTATGTGTTCATACATTAATACAAGTTGCGAATCTGACGAGTCATATCTGATCCTAAGGCAGACAATTACATTGTAGGCCTGTTTCAACATCTGATATTGAAAAAAAAGAAACGTAGGCCTATTTGTAATATAGTAATATCAGGGTTATACTTCCGCAGAAGGGTTACACCTAATAGGGGAAGTCAGTGGGAACCTATAATGTCTGGAGGATAACTAATGAGCGATAATCATTACCAAATTACAAAACTCAGGTGAAGCTAGCTCACGAATTCAACTGACGACCCTGTGGCAGTAAAATAATGATTTACGACTTAATCCCTGTTTGGGTTGAGAGTACCTATTTTTCAAATACAAATAGACCTTCCTTGTGTGCAATAAAGAATTACAATAAATGATCAAAGCATCAATATTATACATTACTATGGCAATTTACTTTATTTATTGATATTTACTGTATTTATTAATTATTATTTCATGACGGTGTGACTTAATGGTTTTAATTATAAATAGACTATAATTCTATTATTTGCAAGGTTTTACCCATCCGTCCCAAATGTTAGTTTTGAAAACAACTATAGGAAGAAGAAGGCATGACACCCCCAAGTGTTCCAAGATGAGAATGCAGGAATGCACCCGCACATTAACCCAGGAAGTGAAGGTCCAATGACCGATGGGAAATACCAGGCAGGGGAGACAAGGCGGGACAAGGTGTAAGAGATACAACTTGGACGGTATAAGACCTTATTACTTGAGGGAAAACTAATATTTGCATGAAATTAATTAATGAGTTAACTGAATAAACGAGTAATTAACTTCTGAAAACCCTGCTAACACTGTTTTAAGTCACTATGTAATCAATGTGTAGTGAATAAACTATCGTTTGTTGATGATTTTTAATTCTTGTACCTAAAGGATCAGATTCCATTATAATATTTATCGTTTTAAATTTTTCCGACACAGTCTTTGGTTTCAAAACAAAAGTCAAAAACGGGGTTTCGCATAGTAGTGCAGAGCTTGCATATGAAGTCCCGCTAACCACTGTTATAATTCACCATGTAATCGATGTGTAGTGAATAAACCTGAATTGGTTTATGATTTTTGATTACTGTATGTGAAAGATCAGATTCCATTCTATTATTTAGCATTTTCAAATTTCTCGACACTTTTGATCTTCGGTTTCAAAACCAAAGTAAAAAACGGGGTTTCGCATAGTTCAGAACTTGCTTATAATCAGCCGCTACCACCGTTATAATTCCCTATGTAATCGATATGTAGTGAATAAACCTGACTTGGTTTATGATTTTTGATTATTGTATGTGAAAGATCAGATTCCATTCTATTATTTAGCATTTTCAAATTTCTCGACACTTTTGATCTTCGGTTTCAAAACCGAAGTCAAAAACGGGGTTTCGCATAGTTCAGAACTTGCCCATAATCAGCCGCTACCACTGTTATAATTCCCTATGTAATCGATGTGTAGTGAATGAACCTGACTTGGTTTATGATTTTTGATTACTGTATGTGAAAGATCAGATTCCATTCTATTATTTAGCATCAAATTTCCCGACACTTCTGATCTTCGGTTTCAAAACCAAAGTAAAAAACGGGCTTTTGATTCTGTTGTCAGAGAAATCCTAATACGTAGACTGGAAATAAGTGGAGTACGGGGAGTTGCTCTTGATTTGTTTAGGAGTTACCTGTGTGAGCGTTTTCAAATAGTGTCAATTCTTGGTCAATCCAGTGCTCCTCTTCGGATTGATTACGGAGTTTTATAAGGTAGCACATTAGGGCCTCTTCTTTTCCTTCTTTATATAAATAATTTGGGTAGGGTTAATTTGGAACAAGGACGGGTTTTTCTTTATGCTGACGACTCAGCTTTACTTTTTGAGGGCGACAGCTGGGAGGAAGCGTATCGTTTGGCGGAGCGGGGCCTATTCTCTGTCAAGCGGTGGTTTCATCAAAGCCAGCTCTCTGTAAATATTTCAAAAACAAAGCATATACCTATTTCTCTGAGAGCCGACCACGATCCAGTTAACCTGTATCTACGTTTACATTCATGTGGGAGTGACAGGGCGATTGAATGTAAAATCGTGTGAGTGTATTGAAAGAGTGGCCGAATATAAATATCTCGGTGTTATCTTCGATAATCGTCTGAAGTGGGCTGGACATATTACATTTTTAAGAAATAAGCTGCGTAAATTTATTTTTATTTTTTGGAATATAAATAATGTCCTTGCTCCAGATCTGATTAAAATTGTATATTTTGCTTATATTCAGTCTTTGTTACAGTACTGAATTTTAGCTTGGGGCAGCTGTTTTCAAAGTATTTTAACGCCATTGGAAATTACCCAAAAATCTATCATAAAAGCGGCATGGAAAAAAATCGACGATATCCTTCGAACCATTTATTTGATGAATTTAAAGTACTCAGTATCCGCCAACTTTTTATGAAAAAATTAATTTTATACATCCGCAGAAATCTGAATTCTTTGTTTCGTCATCCTGTTCATACATATTCTACAAGATATGTTATCAATACCGGTATGGTTGCCCCTCGATTGAATAAAACAATAAATACTACCTCATCTTTTTATGTAGCTAATTCAGTATTCCCTCGACTTCCGAATCATTAAATATCCTCTACCCTGTAGCAACCGCACCTATAAAAAAATTGTTGACAAATGGCTATTGAAGATAGGGCGAGATCAAATTAAGACTTTCTTTACTTCCCCGTATACCTAGGGTCAAGGTCACAGAGCGATTGCAACTGCGTATGGGTGTGTGATTGTGAGTGCGTGTGTGAGTGTGAGTGAGGGTCCGTCCGTCCGTCGAACGTGTGTTTCCTGTGAATGTGAGCATGACTGGACCGAGATTCTCGGTTATTGCAATGGCGTTTTTACTTTTATATTACTGTTGTATTATCACTCCATAACTTCCGTCCTAAATGTAAACTATTGTCCCAGTTGTATTTGCGTGCATATTTTGTTTTTGTTTAAATTTATCTTTGTACTTTAAACTTACTATATTTCATTTTTTTACTAAAATAATTCCTCTAAAGTGGCTGATTTTTTACTCGTTCCCTACCCACAGGCTTTGACCCATGTGGGGAACTAATTCCTATTGATAATTAATGTTATGTGAATAGTATCATTGTAAAGTTGTTAAAGGAATAAACGAATTTCAATTTCATTTAATTTCAAATACACTGCCGTATCCCTCTCTTTTAATTTTGCCGAGATTTAGTTTCAAGACTCAACCTCAACCACAAAAGGCAGCACGCTCTTCAGGCTTTAAACTATTGAGTTCGAATTAGTATAAACGCCTATAATTCACTTTGTAATCGATGTGTAGTGAATAAACTTGACTTGGTTTATGATTTTTGATTACTGTATATGAAAGATCAGATTACATTCTATTATTTAGCATTTTCAAATTTCTCGACACTTTTGATCTTCGGTTTCAAAACCGAAGTCAAAAACGGGGTTTCGCATAGTTCAGAACTTGCTTATAATCAGCCGCTACCACTGTTATAATTCCTTATGTAATCGATGTGTAGTGAATAAACCTGAATTGGTTTATGATTTTTGATTACTGTATGTGAAAGATCAGATTCCATTCTATTATTTAGCATTTTCAAATTTCTCGACACTTTTGATCTTCGGTTTCAAAACCAAAGTCAAAAACGGGGTTTCGCATAGTTCAGAACTTGCTTATAATCAGCCGCTACCACCGTTATAATTCCCTATGTAATCGATGTGTAGTGAATAAACCTGACTTGGTTTATGATTTTTGATTATTGTATGTGAAAGATCAGATTCCATTTTATTATTTAGCATTTTCAAATTTCTCGACACTTTTGATCTTCGGTTTCAAAACCGAAGTCAAAAACGGGGTTTCGCATAGTTCAGAACTTGCTTATAATCAGCCGCTACCACTGTTATAATTCCCTATGTAATCGATGTGTAGTGAATAAACCTGACTTGGTTTATGATTATTGATTACTGTATGTGAAAGATCAGATTCCACTCTATTATTTAGCATCAAATTTCGCGACACTTCTGATCTTCGGTTTCAAAACCAAAGTAAAAAACGGGCTTTTGATTCTGTTGACAGAGAAATCCTAATACGTAGACTGGAAATAAGTGGAGTACGGGGAGTTGCTCTTGATTGGTTTAGGAGTTACCTGTATGAGCGTTTTCAAATAGTGTCAATTCTTGGTCAATCCAGTGCTCCTCTTCGGATTGATTACGGAGTTTTACAAGGTAGCACATTAGGGCCTCTTCTTTTCCTTCTTTATATAAATAATTTGGGTAGGGTTAATTTGGAACAAGGACGGGTTTTTCTTTATGCTGACGACTCAGCTTTACTTTTTGAGGGCGACAGCTGGGAGGAAGCGTACCGTTTGGCGAAGCGGGGCCTATTCTCTGTCAAGCGGTGGTTTCATCAAAGCCGGCTCTCTGTAAATATTTCAAAAACAAAGCATATACCTATTTCTCTGAGAGCCGACCACGATCCAGTTAACCTGTATCTACGTTTACATACATGTGGGAGTGACAGGGCGAATGAATGTAAAATCGTGTGAGTGTATTGAAAGAGTGGCCGAATATAAATATCTCGGTGTTATCTTCGATAATCGTCTGAAGTGGGCTGGACATATTACATTTTTAAGAAATAAGCTGCGTAAATTTATTTTTTTTTTGGAATATAAATAATGTCCTTGCTCCAGATCTGATTAAAATTGTATATTTTGCTTATATTCAGTCTTTGTTACAGTACGGAATTTTAGCTTGGGGCAGCTGTTTTCAAAGTATTTTAACGCCATTGGAAATTACCCAAAAATCAAACATAAAAGCGGCATTGAAAAAAAATCGACGATATCCTTCAAACCTTTTATTTGATGAATTTAAAGTACTCAGTATCCGCCAACTTTTTATGAAAAAATTAATTTTATACATCCGCAGAAATCTGAATTCTTTGTTTCGTCATCCTGTTCATACATATTCTACAAGATATGTTATCAATACCGGTATGGTTGCCCCTCGATTGAATAAAACAATAAATACTACCTCATCTTTTTATGTAGCTAATTCAGTATTCCCTCGACTTCCGAATCATTTAATATCCTCTACCCTGTAGCAACCGCACTTATAACAAAATTGTTGACAAATGGCTATTGAAGATAGGGCGAGATCAAATTAAGACTTTCTTTACTTCCCCGTATACCTAGGGTCAAGGTCACAGAGCGATTGCAACTGCGTATGGGTGTGTGATTTGAGGGTCCGTCCGTCCGTCGATCGCGTGCTTCCTGTGAATGTGAGCATGACTGGACCGAGATTCTCGGTTATTGCAATGGCGTTTTTACTTTTATATTACTGTTGTATTATTACTCCATAACTTCCGCCCTAAATGTAAACTATTGTCCCAGTTGTATTCTCTAGAAAAAACATGACAAACCACACACTTCCTGATTGAACACTCTTTTACGCTACGGAACTTCATAACTAACCAACATGAAACCAAAACTTAAAAGTCACGAAGTGACGCAGGCTGCTAGTTATGAATTTAAAAAAATAATTTTTTGTTTCATTGAGAAACCATTGCAAAACTATATAACACAATTGGCGAAAATGTACATTATAAATTTTATAGCATTGCATGATTTTAAAAAATAAACCTAAAATACACAATTTTGAACATATAATTGTAAACGACTTATGCAGAGGGCTTTTACAATTTAAAACTTGCCATAACCTATCATACACACTGTACTGTATTCATAGGTGGCCTATAAAAGATATATTGATTTTAAGTATTAACAAATTAAAATTTTTCTGTGTATAATCCAAAAACACCATAAAATACAGGGTGTTACAGTAGAAAAAATAAAGTTTTCCGCCATAATTTTACATACAGAAAATTTCAAAAATTGAAATACACACATAAAATAATGGGTTTCCCTATAAGAGATTTAATGAGGTTTAATGATTGGAAAACTTAGGCTGGAAACCAAGAAGAACAGAAGTGAAGAATAATCATATAACACTTTTAATCAACATGTTTGAGATTATCATTAAGTCAAATTTTTATTTGGTTAGCATGACTTGATTACAACTAACTGCGACTATGACAACTTATAAACATTTCGACATAACTCCAAGTATTCGAGATGGAATCTGCCTATTCAGACGTGTTTCCTAATGTTCATATGGACACGAAAAATATCATCATCACCGAAAAAATCACCGAGATTGACCGACGGTGATAAAAGAGATTTGATGGCTGAATCTCTAAGAAATAATCATGAAATCTACCAAAAAATACACAATTGAGAGATTTTCCGGTCTCAATTAAAAAAATTGTGTTTTCCAAATTCTTGCAAATTTTCAATGTTTGGGAGAAGCTCGAGCTCCCCCTCGGTTCGTGCCTGCTAACTTCCTTAGTTCACGTTGTAATTTACTTCAATTAAGTAAATCAGTGGTGATTAAATGTGTAGAATTGTGTTGTTAGTTACAGAACAAATAGCATAAAATTGTTTTCAACTTTTTAGAGGTTATATTATGCCAGTGTCTATATAATGGAAAATAATAGTACAATTATCATTTTTGCGGCGCTTTGCGCTGCACGGGGTTAGTCTAGTTATTTTTATATTTTAGTTTTTTCTTTTTCTATTTGTGTCGAAATGGACAGTTAGTGTTAACATTTTCATATTGCAAACATGGGCCTGTTTCATCATGACTTCTAAAATATTAGCATTATCATTACCATATTAGACGCCGACCACCAGTGCGGGTTACATGATTCACAAATCAAATCAAATCAAATAATTCTTTATTTCAAGAAGTAATAACAAAGTAGCGTTATAGTAACAAAATTAAAAAAAAAACTCACATGGCTCAAAGACCTGTGCGTGTGGCGAGTTCAAGTCCATAGCTGCGTTAATATTACGCAAAGAAACTAAACAATAATTGTATATTCAAAACCACAAGAAGTAAAATAAATGGTAGTTGTAAGAATTTAGTAGTATATTAATAGTAATAGTATATTAGTAATTTAGTAGTACCGTATATTAGTAGTATTTTTTTAGTAGCACAAGTTCTGATAAAATTTGTTTCATAACAAAATGAAAATTTATCAACATTATTAGGAATCTACAACAACTGACAAACTGTATAAGGTTTCAAATCAGCTGATAAACATACGTTTCACTGGTGGATACGGCAATACAGCTGTTTTGCAAATAGATTCTTTTTACTTTCTCCCCCCTATACATAGTATATGGAGAAAGTATTGTTTTTGTGAAGATTTTCGAATTTGAGTTGTTAGTGGATATATTCGTTTTAGTGCTTCCTGAATCCAAAAAAGTGGTTTTCAGAATGGCGTCTGTCTGTGTAAAACATTAAATGCAACATCTTAATGTTGTTACTATGTTGCTAACTTAGTTTTTCCACATCTTCCGAACAGTATTAAATATCCTTCACCTTGTAGCATCAGACCGTTTAAAAAACTTGTAGATAAATGGCTTTTGGAAGTTGGACGCGTGCGCATTAAAGATTTATTGTCTTCTCCGTACGTGTAGTTCCAAGAAAACCGAACGACAGCTGTGCGTGTGTGAGTGTGTGTGTGTGTGTGTGTGTGTGCGTGAATGGATGAATGTCAGTGGGTCCGTCTGTCTGGGTGAGTGAGCTTAGTGTGCCTGCAGAATGAGTGTGCATGAATGACCAAGAGGACTTACAGTGAAATGGCTTATTATTTCGTTTTGAACTCGGAGTGTTTTAGTAGTATGTGCATGTATTTGTTTTGTATTTGCTTTTTTGATGTCCGGTATTTCTGTTTTTTTTCGTATTTTATAGCACTTTTAGCGAATTGTAGGCGAAAGTGCACTAGACGAATTGAACGCACTAGGCGAATTACTTTTTTTTAAGTAATATAGTAATTACTACTTTATTTGTACGTTCAAGTATAGACTACTTTAAGCTTGAAAAATTAATAATGCATTTCTTATGGGGAACAATAAAAATTTTACAGCTTATATCTACTATTGGGTTTAGGAAAAAATGCCAAATAGTAAAAAGTTCTTAAAATTAAGCGTAGAATCCAAATATGCCATCAAATACAGGGTTTTCCATGAGAAAAATCAAAGTTGTCCGCCATATTGGAAAATGGCGGCCATTTAGAAGAAAATGGAATCAATATTTTTAAATGTATTAAAAAAGTAGGTGAAGTCACAGGTGAAACTTGGCACAGATATTCTATAAAGGCTCTAGATGCGTACTAAGAAAGGATTTTAAGATATTTTGTCTCAAAAGGCTAAAACAGGGAATATTATAAAATTCAAAATGGCGGCCAATTTTAGTTTTCAAAACTTATCTTCTAAAAAAATGTAGGGCTTTTAGCCATGATTTTTGGCTCAAATATTCTTTGCAGGCTCTAGGTGCATACTAATAAAGGATTTTAAAATGTTTTCTAAGGAAAGACTAAAATAAGGTAAATTCAAAAATTCAAAATGGCGGCCTTTTAAGTTTTTATAGCTATAATGTAATTACAAAATATCAATTGAGGGTCCATCAATACAAGGATTTTCTTAGATAGACAAAAAATAGAAATTCCATCCACTAGAAGAATAGACTGTACAAAACTAATCTTAAATTATATATTTGTCAGATACCACGTATATAGAGGCAACTCGCGTTATACGGATCACCCGAATTAAACGAACTAGAATCTTGAAACTCTTCATGGACATATCATTCTGTTATTTTTATAGAGTCGGGGTTCTTCTGAATTAAAAATTTAAGAGGATCTGCGTGTTGGCCGAGAGCGATTTAGGATAAGTTCAAACAAATATACTTTTTTTCTACCGTAAACGTTTGCCTCAAGCTGTCAAGCGAGTAATCCAATCTCTAATATAATTGAAACATTTTTGGGGAATTACGTTTCCTCAATTTTCTCCAACACATTAGTTTTATATTCATTCTTAGAGTATTTGGTATATTAATAAACATGATAAATTCAGATTTTAGGTCTATAGAGTCCACCCTTTGCGATATTTAAATTTACGGTATTTACATCAGTATGCCTCTTATTCTTTTATGTCAAATTGGTCAACAGGTTTTAGAGCAAAGTGCGGCGCAATGAAAGTTTTTAGTTGAAAACCCTGAAGCTGATAATTTTTTATTCAAACTATTATAAACCCAATGTTAGGCTTAATAAGATTAACTAGGAAGTTTCAGTATTTTAAAACTAAACTGAAAAATTATATGTTAGCACATGGTAGCCAATTCATACCATTTGAGGCGAAAAGGGAAATTAATGAGAAAACGTTTCTTCTCCTCATGCCAGTCTGAAATTGAGATGGAACCTTAATTCTAATTCAGCGCTTAAAAACGAATAGTTCGGATAAATCATTGAAATCATCAGTCTATTTGGAAATTTTTAAAAATTACACATTACAAATGATACATAATTGAACCAAACATTTGTTATTATTTCAGCGAGCGAAGCCGTGGGTATATCTACTAGTGTTTTATAAGTTTATAACTATGTTAACGTTTTATGTTGTAGATATAATAAAATGTGCTTTTGTATGCGCCTTAGTTAATACTATTGTTTTAATAGTTAGTGTATATATTAAACAACTTTCTAATTGCGTATTAAGCTTGAAAAAATGACTGGATTTCTTCCTTTTTATATTTTGGTTACTTGGACCTATTTTACATATCGTTATCCTGAGGAGAGGGTCATTAGCTCGGGTCCTGACCCTTGCCTCGCCTGCACCGCATTCTTTCTTATTTACGACGCGTCGGAATGTTACGGACCCCGCAGCTGCCTGACGGATTGGGCGAGGGGTTTTGGTAAGATGATGAATTTCAGGTACACTATGAATATATCATGATTTCTAACAATTTTACAATTGTATCTTAATTCTGAAAACCACTTAATCATAACATTTCTAAAGAAATCATAAACAATGAGTGGATAAAACGCTAACCTCATAACCTGAGGGTCGCCGGTTCCATTCCTGACAGGATTGAAACTGGGTCCAGTTGTCATTTATCATTTGGCTAAGAATAAATGTTGATATCTAACAAAGGTCGCCGTTAGATAGAAACAATACCCGGGTTTGGACCGTTCTCGATAAAGGCCCGCATTACACTATCAGATATTTTATAAAAGATCTTTTATAAAAGATTTGATTTGACCAATCAAAATTTAAACCAGCTGATTTTAAAAACAATAACTTTAATTCTGATTGGTCAAATAAATCTTTTATAAAATATTTGATAGTGTAATGCGGGCCTAAAACGTTAAAAAGTACCACTGGCGTTGAAATACACATAACATGAAATCTTCTACTATATATTTGTCAAATAAGACTCACCTATCATCGCACAGCCCCAAACTATACGACCTAGGACCTTGAAATTTTGCGTGGACGTTCCTTTTAGGGCATAGGCATCCGCTAAGAAAGGATTTTACATGATTCGTAGTATAAAGGGGTTTTTGGCGAGCTCGAAGTTTTCAAATTTTCCCATATAAAAGTGTTATGGACGATCTTTTGTTTACATTTTCAAAGTTCATTCAATCAAGCAGCTGGAAGTTAGCTTCACAAATGTACAAAATACGCTGTTACAGCTGATTATAATTTGCTTTCTTTCATCACGGTTTTATGATTTTTAGTTGATTTATTTTACGGGACATAATTATGTACTATATAAAAGTTACATTTAGTTTAATTTTAAAACCTAATCTGTTGAATCATAAATTCACTATTTGGCACCATCTTTATTTCGGCAGCGGAAGTAGTAATTATGCCTGATACGATGATTTGGCGTTTATACTAATTCGACCTCTATAGTTTAAAGCCTGAAGAGCGCGCTGCCTTTTGTGGTTGAGGTTGAGTCTTGAAACTAAATCTCGGCAAGATTGAAAGAGAGGGATACGGTAGTGTATTCAGTCACCGACAGACTGTGCTGTAATAATCTAATTATTTGATCCATTTTTATAGAAAAATTATAAAAATCTCGAAGTTTTAAGGGTCAGTTAGCGGACTCAAAGTTTTGAAATACTCCAATATAAGTGTAATGGATGATCTTATGTTTACTTTTCCAATTTCATTCAGTCAAGCAGAGGGTGATTAGCCTGCACTATGCGAAACCCCGTTTTTGACTTTGGTTTTAAAACCGAAGATCAAAAGTGTCGAGAAATTTGAAAATGCTAAATAATAGAATAGAATCTGATCTTTCACATACAGTAATCAAAAATCATAAACCAATTCAGGTTTATTCACTAAACATCGATTACATAGGGAATTATAACAGTGGTAGCGGCTGATTATAAGCAAGTTCTGAACTATGCGAAACCCCGTTTTTGACTTCGGTTTTGAAACCGAAGATCAAAAGTGTCGAGAAATTTGAAAATGCTAAATAATAGAATGGAATCTGATCTTTCACATACAGTAATCAAAAATCATAAAC
The DNA here is from genome assembly GCA_035578135.1 of Flexamia atlantica. Classification (NCBI taxonomy): domain Eukaryota; kingdom Metazoa; phylum Arthropoda; class Insecta; order Hemiptera; family Cicadellidae; genus Flexamia; species Flexamia atlantica. Next base: position 51,042,701 of record JAQJVK010000005.1, on the reverse strand, counting down.
CAATTCAGGTTTATTCACTACACATCGATTACATAGGGAATTATAACAGTGGTAGCGGCTGATTATAAGCAAGTTCTGAACAATGCGAAACCCCGTTTTTGACTTCGGTTTTGAAACCGAAGATCAAAAGTGTCGAGAAATTTGAAAATGCTAAATAATAGAATGGAATCTGATCTTTCACTTACAGTAATCAAAAATCATAAACCAATTCAGGTTTATTCACTACACATCGATTACATAGGGAATTATAACAGTGGTAGCGGCTGATTATAAGCAAGTTCTGAACTATGCGAAACCCCGTTTTTGACTTCGGTTTTGAAACCGAAGATCAAAAGTGTCGAGAAATTTGAAAATGCTAAATAATAGAATGGAATCTGATCTTTCACATACAGTAATCAAAAATCATAAACCAAGTCAGGTTTATTCACTACACATCGATTACATAGGGAATTATAACAGTGGTAGCGGCTGATTATAAGCAAGTTCTGAACTATGCGAAACCCCGTTTTTGACTTTGGTTTTGAAACCGAAGATTAAAAGTGTCGAGAAATTTGAAAATGCTAAATAATAGAATGGAATCTGATCTTTCACACACAGTAATCAAAAATCATAAACCAAGTCAGGTTTATTCACTACACATCGATTACAAAGTGAATTATAGGCGTTTATACTAATTCGACCTCAATAGTTTAAAGCCTGAAGAGCGTGCTGCCTTTTGTGGTTGAGGTTGAGTCTTGAAACTAAATCTCGGCAAAATTGAAAGAGAGGGATACGGCAGTGTATTTTAAATTAAATGAAATGGAAATTCGTTTATTCCTTTAACAACTTTATAATGATACTTTTTTTTTTTTGGGTAGGAGGTGGAATGCGTTTACGCACACTGAGGGGCTCGTTGTCCCCTCAGTAGTGTCGGACTCCCACGAGCTCGATGTCCCGTGAACTACCGACTAAACCACCTCCCTTGGCACCGAGGACACTAGCCTGGAACTGTTTCACACATTACTTCGGGCTAGGTCTTTGATATTACGCCGCTAGGGCAACCTCCGTGGGGAAATGCTGAGGATTAAGGCCGATCGAGGTCGACCTTTTTCGCCCGAAGAATGGCCTGGACGTAGTGCTTGACACAGTTCCAGTTGCCCTCTCCCTGGAGCATAGCTCCGACGATGTTGTTTGGGCTGACGATCACGCCGATCAGATGAAAGCGAGGCTCGGCGGACGTGCCAACGGTCGCACTGAAAGAAGGTGTGCTCGGACGTATCTGGGATGCCGGGGCAATACAGACAGTCCGGGCTGGCGACTTTGCCCATCCAGTGCAGATAGGCTCGGAGGTACCCGTGTCCAGAGAGAAACTGGGTCACGAAGTAATCGACCTCGCCGTGCTGCCGCTCCACCCATGGTCGGACGGAAGGTATGAGCTGGAAGGTCCAACGTCCCCTCGGCTCGGCTTCCCAGTCGCGCTGCCAGGAGTCGAAGCTGCGATCGCGCTCTTCCCTGGCAGCTGTTTCCCGGCCCACTTCAGGCCTCCTCCGGTAAATCGCCTGCCTCTCCCTCGCAAGGAAGAGGACGGGGATGACTCCGGCGATCACCATCACAGCAGGCTCGGAGACTGTGCGGTAGGCCGAAGCGACCCGCAGAGCTCCTCGACGCTGGACTCGGGCAAGCCGGTCTCGGAAGACTCGCTTCTCGAGTGCGTGAGCCCATACCTCCGCCCCGTACAGCAAGACTGACTGGACGGCAGTCATGAGCAGACGGCGCTTGCACGAACGAGGACCGCCGACATTGGGCATAAGCCTACCAAGGGCAGCGACACCCTTAGCGGCTTTGTCGGCGGCGCGCTGGATCTGCTCGCCGAAAGACAGTCTGCTGTCGACCATGACTCCCAGGTACTTTGCAGCAGGCTTAGTCTCGAGCGTGACGTCACCTATCTGCACCGGGAACACGGTGTTTATCCTCTTTTTGGTGAGGACGACGATCTCCGTCTTACTGATAGCCAGGGACAGGCCGTGATCTCGCATCCACCCGTTGACCTTGGCCATTACAACGCTGAGCCTCAGTTTTGCCTGCTCGACGTTCCTCGCAGCGATCAAGGCAGCGACGTCGTCAGCATAGCCAACGAGGCGGGTCTCATCGGGCATGTCTAGCCTCAGCAAGCTGTCGTAGGACACGTTCCAGAGATCTGGTCCGAGAATGGACCCCTGCGCAGCCCCGGAAGTGATGGGAATGCGCCGCTGACCTTCGGTCGTGTCGCGTACAACAGAACGCGGTCTGACAAATACGCTTCTATCATACGCAGGAGGTAGGAGGGAACTTGGAACGTATGCTCAAGCGCCCACAGCATATCGCTCCACCTGGCGGAGTTAAAAGCGTTCTTCACGTCGAGCGTGACGAGAAGGACCACGCGGCGCAACCAATGGTTGTGGTCCTCCGCCCTCCGCACTGCCTCAACTACCTCCTGAATAGCGTCGATGGTAGAGCGACCGGACCTGAAGCCGTACTGCTGCGGGGACAAGTCCCCCGCAGAGACGATGGCCTCGGTCAGCCTGACGCGCAGGAGCTTCTCAAGAACTTTCCCGGCCGTGTCGAGCATACACAGGGGTCGGAAAGAAGAAGGGGTCCCCGGTGTGCTCTTCGCCTTCGGGATAAGAACAAGGCGGGCAACCTTCCACGAAGAAAAGAAAACGCCTTCCGCCAGACACGCGTTGAACATATCGAGCAGAAGCCTTGGATTCACCTCCGCAGCGAGCTTGAGCACCTCCGCCGGAATGCCATCGGGACCGGGCGCTCTTCTGGGTCGTAGGGATCGGACGGCAGCGGTGAGTTCCTCTTCCCGGAAAACTGGGAAGGCGCCTACCTCTCCGAATTCCCTGACTGGCCGAACTGGGTGGCTGGGAAACAGTGTATCGACGACGGCGGCCATGGCTTGTGGTTCCATGACCGCAGGTGGTGAGCGAGCCCCTAGCTTCTGGGTTACAAGTTTGTAGCCCATCCCCCAGGGGTCGTTGTCGATATCCTGACACAGCTGCTTCCAGCACCTAACTTTACTCCGGTTGATGGCACCGCGGAGCTCTCGGCGGGCTCCGCTCTGTGCTCAGCCGATCTGGCATTTGCATCAGGGCGGTTCCTGGCTCGCTGCGCAGCTCGTCGGAGACCAAGGCATCTCCTCCGGAGTTCCGCGATTTCAGGCGTCCACCAGTAAACCGGCTTCTTCCTGTGGCGGCGGGAAACTCTGGGCATCGACTGCTCACACGCGGTCGCGATGAGACGCATCGTGGATGCTGCCAGATCTTCGGCACCTGTGAAATTCACAATGTTCTGGTCTTTAATTACTTCTTTAAAAGTGTCTTTGCTCAGACGACTGGTGTTCCAGCGTCGAGCCAGAGGAGCAGGTTCAGCGCGCAAGCGCGCACCCTCGGGAAGGACCTTGAAGAGGATCCCCTGGTGGTCGCTAGAGGAATACTCCTCGCAGACACGCCAGTCGGAGATCCGCTGGACAATCCCTTCAGAGGCAAGGGATATGTCAGGGATCGTCTCTCTGCACCCCGGACGGCGAAAGGTGGAAATGCCGCCCGTGTTAAGGATACAGAGGCCCGACCTGGCAGCCGACTCGAGGATGTAACGACCTCGAGTGTCGGTCCGCGGGGAACCCCATTCCACGGCTTTGGCGTTAAAATCGCCACCGACTATGACCCCGCCAGAGGTGTTCATGATCTCATCCTCGATGGAATCGACCATGTGGCAGTAGTCTGCGATCGGTTGGTTAGGCGTGAGGTAACAGGAGAAGACAGTGAAACCCCTGCTCCTCACCCAAACGAAGCCGTTGCCCGATCCGGAGAACAGGCACCTTCCCGAGGTCCAAGATCCAAATCGCCGCAGTGCCGGAGGGATCCGAGAACCACTGCGCGGAGCGTCGGTTCTGGTACTGCTCACTGAGAAGCAGTAGGTCAGCACCCTGCTCCGTGGCGAATTGGAACAGCAAGTCGTTTGCTGTCCTGCTCCTCTGCATATTAAGTTGCAGAACAGTGATAATTTCTTTTGTGTTTGGCGAAGCTCCTGGATGGCCCGTCGGTACTGCCCGCAGCGACCTGACCCAGCGGAATGCTTGACCTGGTCGCCCTTCAAGCCGGCTTCTGTACACAGGACACAGGACAGCGCTGCATTGCACGCGCTGGCCTTGTGGTCCTGGCCGCCGCACTTGAAGCAGAGCTTGCTTCTATCGGGTCCGGGGCAACGATTAGCGACGTGACCGAACCCCAGACATTTAAAACATCTGGAGGCCACGAGCTTCTCGCGTACCCGACAGCTCACGTACCAGATCTTCAGGTGGCCCTTCTCCAGGAGCTTCGCAGCCGCTCTGGCTCCCAGCGTCAGGATCGCCACCTTCTGGCCTCGAGCATTCGCCTTCGAGACGAAAGTCTTCACCTCGACGTTGCCGATGGCGGATTTAACGGCTGCAGTCACCTCCGCCTCGGTCGTCAACTCGTCGAGGTCCCTCACCTCCAGCGTCGACTTGGGCTCCAGAACGCTGACAGTCGCGTTCGCCCCCAAGATGGTCTTCAGGTCTTCGCTGAAGGCGGACTTGCTTTCAGAGGCGTCCCCGAGCTCGACCAGAAGATCGCCGGCTCGGGTCTTCCTCATAGATTTGATAACGGCGCCCTTCTCATCGGGCTTCGCTTTGCTGCGAATCTCGCCCAGCACGTCAGCGTAGGATTTCCCCTCCAACGGCTTGATGAGAAGAGCGTCTGGCCGCGTCTTGCGTGACCTCTTCCTTGGCGTTTTCTTGTTGTCCTGGGGGCCGGGCTGGCTTCCAGGCTGCTGGGGTGGAACTTTCTTCTTCTTCCCCTTCCTCTTAACCACGTCGGTCCATTTCTCCGAGTCCTTGTCCTCCAATGAACCGTCGCTCCTCTTCTTTTTCTCTACCTCCGGCTGGGCGGGGCTGCTGGCTGCCCGCTTTGAAACGGCAGGCTGGGCCTTGACCCGCAAGGATGGCGTCGTCTGGGTCGATGCGGTCACCGACTCGCACGACTGCCACGACTTCCTCAGCTGAAGGATGTGGGTAAGGCTAGTCTCCAATTGGACTATGCCTTCCTGCACATCCCTGCTGATGTTCTTCTGCCTACCAGTCGCGGCCTTCATGACAGCGAGGGTGGCGAAGCACTTTTGGAGGTGCTCCTCCTCCTGCTGCCTGGCCAGTGCAATCACCGCCTGGAAGGGGGACGGGTCGGTGTGCATCAACTCAGCGTCGCCGTTGGGTGCTTGCTCGGTGAGGACCGGTGTTCTTGTCACCGGGGCAGTTGGTGTCGCTCGGCCTTGTGGCGACCTCGCGACACGAGGCTTCCGGCCAAAGGGGTTTTCTACCTCGACGTCCCCACTTTGAGAGGGTAGCCGAGGAAATTGCTCCCTCTGGTTCGTTTTTGGGGTTAGGGTACCCCGGGGTGATTCTTGCACCTTTTGGAACGTTTTTTCTTCAGAACTTGCCTGAATTCACATAACATAAATTATCAATAGGAATTAGTTCCCCACATGGGTCAAAGCCTGTGGGTAGGGAACGAGTAAAAAATCAGCCACTTTAGAGGAATTATTTTAGTAAAAAAATGAAATATAGTAAGTTTTAATTAAACATAAAAGTACAAAGATAAATTTAAACAAAAACAAAATATGCACGCAAATACAACTGGGACAATAGTTTACATTTAGGACGGAAGTTATGGAGTGATAATACAACAGTAATATAAAAGTAAAAACGCCATTGCCATAACCGAGAATCTCGGTCCAGTCATGCTCACATTCACAGGAAACACGCGTTCGACGGACGGACGGACCCTCACTCACACTCACACACGCACTCACAATCACACACCCATACGCAGTTGCAATCACTCTGTGACCTTGACCCTAGGTATACGGGGAAGTAAAGAAAGTCTTAATTTGATCTCGCCCTATCTTCAATAGCCATTTGTCAACAATTTTTTTATAAGTGCGGTTGCTACAGGGTAGAGGATATTTAATGATTCGGAAGTCGAGGGAATACTGAATTAGCTACATAAAAAGATGAGGTAGTATTTATTGTTTTATTCAATCGAGGGGCAACCATACCGGTATTGATAACATATCTTGTAGAATATGTATGAACAGGATGACGAAACAAAGAATTCAGATTTCTGCGGATGTATAAAATTAATTTTTTCATAAAAAGTTGGCGGACACTGAGTACTTTAAATTCATCAAATAAAAGGTTTGAAGGATATCGTCGATTTTTTTTCAATGCCGCTTTTATGTTTGATTTTTGGGTAATTTCCAATGGCGTTAAAATACTTTGAAAACAGCTACCCCAAGCTAAAATTCCGTACTGTAACAAAGACTGAATATAAGCAAAATATACTATTTTAATCAGATCTGGAGCAAGGACATTATTTATATTCGAAAAAATAAAAATAAATCTACGCAGATTATTTCTTAAAAATGCAATATGTCCAGCCCCCTTCAGACGATTATCGAAGATAACACCGAGATATTTATATTCGGTCACTCTTTCAATACACTCACACGTTTTACATTCATTCGCCCTGTCACTCCCACATGTATGTAAACGTAGATACAGGTTAACTGGATCGTGGTCGGCTCTCAGAGAAATAGGCATATGCTTTGTTTTTGAAATATTTACAGAGAGCCGGCTTTGATCAAACCACCGCTTGACAGAGGATAGGCCCCGCTCCGGCAAACGGTACGCTTCCTCCCAGCTGTCGTTCTCAAAAACTAAAGCTGAGTTGTCAGCATAAAGAAAATCCCCGTCCCTGTTCCAAATTAACCCTACCCAAATTATTTATATAAAGAAGGAAAAGAAGAGGCCCTAATGTGCTACCTTATAAAACTCCGTAATCAATCCGAAGAGGAGCACTGGATTGACCATGAATTGATACTATTTGAAAACGCTCACACAGGTAACTCCTAAACCAATCAAGAGCAACTCCCCGTACTCCACTTAATTCCAGTCTACGTATTAGGATTTCTCTGTCAACAGAATCAAAAGCCCGTTTTTTACTTTAGTTTTGAAACCGAAGATCAGAGGTGTCGGGAAATTTGAAAATGCTTAATAATAGAATGGAATCTGATCTTTCACATACACTAATCAAAAATAATAAACCAAGTCAGGTTTATTCACTACAAATAGTTAAACCCGTTACATTTAAACAGTGGTAGCGGGACTTCATAAGCGGGTAATTCACTGTGCGAAATATCGTTTTTTACTTTGATTTTCAATTCCGAAGGCTTAACTTGTCGAGGAAAATTTGAAAACGCTAATAGATATAAGGTAATCTGCCCCTACATATCGATAATATAAAGGTACTAAAACCTTTTAATGTTAATATGTTTGTGGTCTCTTTTTTAATGGAGGTATATCAACTGGCTACCTGGACTCTCGTGACAGTTTTACGACCTCTCTACTCGACAGAAGGTCGTCAGCTAACTTCACCCTGGTAATTACAAAATAAATTTGCCTGAAACCCTACTTAACCATTTTAAGGCGTTTTAAAACGAACATCAATAAGATCACAAACCACCACGTTGAGATGAAAATGGGTGGTTGATATTTCAGTTACAGTTCAGATAGTTATAGTTTAGTTAATTCTGGTTTTAATTCAATAGTAGTTATATTAATATAAGCATAATTCAAATTTAACTAACCTTAAACTTATTTTATAAATGTTTTGTAGTTTTGGATCTGTATTTTCATTAATGAAGTTTTATGTTTTGAGATGGTATTGGTAAAAGTAATTTTCTCAAAACTTTGAATCAGTATTTTAGTTAGTACAGTAGAGCGCCGATTATCCGAACGTCGGTCATCCGAACCGTCGGTTAAACGAACGCCGGAATAATTCATATTTGAACATGATTCTCAAGCAATTCAAATTCGCGCACCTACCGAAACTCCCGTCGCACCGGGATATCCATGTATTCTGATAGATTTCATAATAAAATTACGTGAATCATTTTTGTTTGATCATTTTTTAGCCTTTTTACTACTAGGAATTATGTTACATTTATAATTTTAAAATGCTTTCTTTTCATGTTCGATTATCCGAATATTCAGTTATCCGAACACCCCTTGTCCCCAATTAGTTCGGATAATCGGTGCTCTACTGTAAATGAAATTTCTGACACTTGATTTTAGCACTTTCATGGTCTTTAAGGTTGTAAGAGCAGATTATTAAAATATATAAGAAAATGAAAGTGACATACAAATGGTGTAACCCGTCCGCGGAAGTTGCACCAATATCAGTTGGATATTACTTGATGTTTCATCACATTTATTGATAATTTTGCTCCCTACTCTGTGTCGGCCTATGTATTTGATTAAGCCTGCTGATTACGATAGTAACTACGGTACCCTATTCCAGCAACAAGATGGCAGATGAAGGGAAATAAGTTAGCCTATTACTGTAGCGTATTTCCCCTATAGGGAAGAAGCTATTACCGTAGGTCTCATAGTAAGACCTAAGCTCGGGACCATTATAAATTTTCGTTTTGGGACCCCCAGAGGCAAAAAACACTACTCGTTCGAATTTATATATATATATATATATATATATATATATATATATATATATATATTATACCGGTACATCTATGTGTCTGTTAGCACGATAGCGGCCGCAAAAATGGTCCGATCTTTATCAAATTTGGTACGGACATGTAAAGTGGTATAATCAATTGGACAAGTTCGTGAACCAGCCCAATCGGACCACCGAAAGGGGGGTAAAGGGGATAAACCCCCCAAAAATGGGTTTTTTGAGTTTTTTACACAGAAAAATAAAATTTATCGAATTTTTGTTGGCACCATTGAATTCAGCTCAAAAAAACAAACAATTTAGTATCTTGAATCAATGCTCTATGTCCATTGGTTACCGAGATATTGAAAGTAATAAACACAGTACGTTGTCCCAATATTAACCTTATGGGAAATAAGTAAAATTCTATATCTCGGTTATTTCTCAAAATATCTTGATAAAACTTGGTAAATAGCTTCTTCTAGTTCAGATCTACTAAATATTGAATTAAAATCACCCATTTGAATATACCTGTAGCAGCAAACCTGCATCCTCATTCCCCATGTTATTCTTATGGAGCTTACCAAAACATGTCAAATCTCGCTATGTTGGATTGAAATATGTTGTTTTGCACTTGAAATTCGCTGAGTATGCAGGTCTGCTGCAACGGGGGTATTTTACTTTTAACACATTCGCGGCGGCATGGGAGCAATCGCTCCCATGGAGAACCCTGATGCCGTCCTGGTGGGAGCGATCGTTTCCAAGCTCCAAAGTTTTACAATAAGATTTATTTTTAAACCAGGATCTGAACAAGAGATCTGAAACGTTGACAGCACTGCTCAATAGTATATTTTACTCTGTGCAGTGGACAGTGCTGCTGCCACGATATGCGTGGTAGTTACAGTAACTCTAAGTCAGAGCACAAGGATGGCGGCGAGGAACACAGAAAATCGTGCCGCCGCGAACGTGTAAAGAAGTTTTTGTTATAGGCCTAATGTGTTAGTCGTTCATCATAGTACTATAGGGCTTATAACTTAATTTGTTATTGTGTATGTTAGTTTTTGAAAATCGGTTTATAGTTAATGATTTAATAATAACATACAACTGGCAAAATACTACAACCAGCTGCTTCAGAAAGTCAGCTTGATCCGTAAACTGCATTAATAACTCCAATTGGACTAAAAAACAAAGAGGTACCATCTCTTTTTTTGGCGACGGGAACTACTCATTCTTCCATAAAGATGACCCTACTTAATCTGTTAGTATGTATTGCTATTATGCTACTAACCATAACATATGACGTTTTCATCATAATGATACTATTAAATAATATTATATGGTTACATTAGACTGTAGATCAATGCTTACAGAAAAGAAAGCTTTGCTCCCTCTCATGGTGTTAAGAAATACCCCCGTTGCAGCAGACCTGCATACTCAGCGAATTTCAAATGCAAAACAACATATTTCAATCCAAAATAGTGAAATTTTAAATGTTTTTGAAAGCTCCATAATAAGAATAACATGGGGAATGAGTATGCAGGTTTGCTGCTTCGGGTATATTAAAACTGGGTGGTTTTAATTCAATATTTAGTAGATCTGAACTAGAAGAAGCCATTTACCAAGTTTTATCAAGATATATTGAGAAATAAGTGAGTTATAGAATTTTTCTTATTCCCCTAAGGTTAACATTGGGACAATGTCCTGTGTTTACCACTTTCAATATCTCGGTAACCAATGGCAATGTATACAGAACCCTCTAAGTAGGGACATCCAATGTTAATTTGTTTAGTTCCGCCGCCGAACAACAGAGCAGAAATTAGCGCTGATGCATGGAATAGTTCAAGCTGGCCCCGTATAGTTAGCGCTACTTTTTACTATCCAAAATGTCAAAATGAGAATGTTTGTAAACAAAAACAGGTAAACGTTATGGTGAAAGACACAACAATACAAAACAATAACATACAACTGTCAAAATATTACAACCAGCTGCTTGACTTTGGAAAGTCAGCTTGATCCGAAAACCCCTTCAACAATTCCAATCGGACTAAGAGGCGCCATCTCTTTTTCGGCGGTGGGAACTACATTTTTCCATAAGGTGTCCCTACTTTATGACAGGGTTTTGTATACATTGCCAATGGGCATAAATGGACTTAGAGCAGTGATTCAAAATACTAAATTGTTTGTTTTTTTGAGCTGAGTTCAATGGTGCCAACAAAAAATTTGATTTTTAGCAAATTTCCCCTATAGGGAAGAAGCTGTTACCGTAGTACTCATGGTAAGACCTAAGCCCGAGATCATGATAACTTTTCGTTTTTGGGCCCCCAGAAGCAAAAAATACTATTCGTTCATTTTCATAAATATATATATATCTATATATATATATATATATGTGTCTTTAAGCACGATAACTCGCGTAAAAATGGTCCAATCTTAATGAAATTTGGCATGGATGTGTAAAGTAGTAATTATTCGGACGAGTTCGTAATCCAGCCCAATCCGACTACCGGAAGGGGGGGTAAAGGGGGGTAAACCCCCCCAAAAATGGGTTTTTTGAGTTTTTTACATAGAAAAATTAAAATAATCCGATTTTTGTTGGCACCATTGAATTCAGCTCAAAAAAACAAACAATTTAGTATTTTGAATCACTGCTCTATGTCCATTGGGTACCGAGATATTGAAAGTGGTAAACACAGTACGTTGTCCCAATGTTAACCTTATGGGAAATAAGTAAAATTCTACATATCGCTTATTTCTCAACACATCTTGATAAAACTTGGTAAGTGGCTTCTTCTAGTTCAGATCTACTAAATATTTAATTAAAACCACCCAGTTTTAATATACCCGTAGCAGCAAACCTGCATACACATTCCCCATGTTATTCTTATGGAGCTTTCAAAAACCTGTAAAATCTCGCTATGTTGGATTGAAATATGTTGTTTTGTACTGGAAATTCGCTGAGTATGCAGGTCTGCTGCAACGGGGGTATTTTTCTATATAAAAAACTCAAAAAAACCAATTTTTGGGGGGGTTTACCCCTCCTTTACCCCCCCTTCCGGTAGTCCTATTGGGCTGGTTTTCTTTCTTGTCCAAATAATTACTACTTTACATGGCTGTGCCAAATTTCATTCAGATTGGACCATTTTTACGGCCGCTATTGTGCTTAAAGACACATAGATATATATCTATATAAATAAAATTAGAGTTTTGTCTGTACATTGCTTAGAATTATGAAGTTTTTGGTTATTTTTGCGTTTTGAAGGTCAGAGAATCCGAATCAAGCCTTATCTCAATTTATGTCACGATGTTGGAAACGCTCAACACCACACTTAAGACCGCTTTTCATGCAAAAACTAGAGTACTGTTATGGCTGAAACTTTTTTCCTGTGTAGTATGCACATATGAGAAGGTTTTAGGTTTTAGGTTTTTAAAACTAGCGTACGTCTTTTTGAAATTAAATAGCAAGCTTCTAAAAACCGAGTTTTATTTGATTTCAACCAAGTTTCCCCATAATAATTAAAGGGGATGTCATTTTGTTTACATTTTCAGTGTTCCTCCAAGCAGATGGTGATGATGGCAGTGGATTTTAAGCTAAGGGACTTTAGCAACCATATTCAATAATACTGTCATTTACACAACAAAATAATCATTAATTTATTCAAAGAAAAGTTTTAAACAGCAAAGAAACAAGAATTAATTCCTTGTATAACAACAACAGAAAATAGTACAGCTGATATTACTTTTACATTAAAATCTATATAAATAAAATTAGAGTTTTGTCTGTACATTGCTTAGAATTATGAAATGTATGGTTATTTTTGCGTTTTGAAGGTAAGAGAATCCGAATCAAGCCTTATCTCAATTTATGTCACGATGTGTGTTGGTAACGCTCAACATCACACTTTAGACCGCTTTTCACGCAAAAACTAGATTACTGTTATGGCTGAAACCTTTTTCCTGTGTAGTATGCACATATGAGAAGGTTTTAGACGACTTAAAACTTGCGTACGTCTTTTTGAAATTAAATAGCAAGCTTCTAAAAACCGAGTTTTAATTGATTCCGACCAAGTTTGTTTTGAATTTTCCCATAATTCAAGGGGATGACGTTTTGTTTACATTTTCAGTGTTCCAAGCAGATGGTAGTTACCTTCACTAATGGATTCGTCGTTACAGATGTTTTATGGTTTCATTCAGTTTTATGTTTTGGTTTATAATATTTCTTTTTAATTGACATGTACTATATAAAGTTAATATTTTCCCATTCATTATACATTTATCAGGATTTTCATCCTGATCTGACCCTCGGACTCCACCACAGACCAAGGTCGCGCACAGACCCTCTCAAAGATCACATATTAATATTCTTATGCTACAATTATAAGTGATGAAATGTTTATATTCATTTACATTCATTTCATAGAATGTAAAACCAGCTGTCTGTAAAAAATAAAATAAATCACTGACTAGAGATACTTAAAAGTCCTTCCTTCTTTATAACAGCTGTTAACAAAAGAGATAATGTAAACCATTTTTAAAAAATTGCGGGACGGCTCTGTTATTTTGTTGTTGTTCAAAATAGACCCTAAAAACATTAGAAAATACTTCGGTGGCATTTAATCAAGGCATTTTCTACTCTACGTATATAAAATTTCACGAAACAGGAAACTGCTTTAAGATTCACCAAGTACGCACGGTCTGCTGCGAAGAGGGTATTTCTTGCCTCAGGGGCACTCTGTACTATAGCACAGATTCAACGTTAGGCCTACTGAATATAAGCCTTCCGAGGCATCGACACCCTTAGGGGTTTTGTCGGCGGGGGCGATGGAATGTGCTGACATGTGTAGTATAGAGAGGCCAAATAAAAATGCCTCGTGCGGCGGGGCAGCAATTTTTCTACGTACTCCCGTCGGCAGCGACACCCTTAGCGGATTCCTAAAACATTTTTCTAGCTAATGAAAGTATATCTAATTTACATTTGTCAAATACCACTGACCTATCAACGCACAGCCCAAACTACTTGAACTTGACTTCGAACCTTGAAACTTTTCATGCACGTTGCTATAGGGCGTGAGCATCCGCTGAGAACGGGTTTTTCAAAATTCAAAGTTTTCAGGGTTTTTCGGTGGGGTCAACGGTCTAAAATCTTTCTGTATAATTTAATGGACGATCTTTCCTTGAAATTGTCAATTTTCATTTAATCAAGAAGGCGGTTTACGCTTCACGTACAGATAGGTCTCTACAGCTGATTTATAGTTTGGTTCCTTTTATCATGGTTGTTTTTTCTTTATTTAGGTGATATGTACTATATTAAAGTCACCAATAGTTTTTGTACCTTATCTATTTAATCATAAACTCAGTATGTGGCACCATCTTCATTTAGACAGCGGGCGTTAAAATTTTTATCGTGAGCGAAGCCACGGGCAACTGCTAGTCAGATTATAAAATAAACATTTTATGGTAAGTTGTATTTATAAGTTATATATAATTCAACACTCCGCCTCAAATTAACATAAAATGTTTTTGATTTTATCTTCCTGATTCAAGAGCAAACACACCCAAACATTTCTTCAGCTTCTCATAACTCAACAAAGGCAAACTCTTGGTAAATATATCAGCTCATTGCTTCTGTGTTGGTATGTATTTCACTTTAATCACATGCCTGTTGTGTAAGTCCTGAACAAATTTATACTTTACATCAACATGTTTCAACTTGCGGTGCTCCACTTTGTCCAAAAGTGTATACACGGTTGATTGTCTTCGTAAATAATTACCGGATCACTTATTTGCAGGTCCATGTCCTTTAAAACATTCTTCAATCAAACAACTTCAGTTGCAGCATTTGCAAGGGCAACATATTCTGCTTCTGTTGACGATAAAGACACTACAGTTTGTTTCTTTGTGGCCCAGCTAACAGTTGATCCATAAACTTGAAATACATAACCCGAAGTTGATTTCCTGTCAATATCACTCACCCAATCAGAGTCTGCAAACCCAACCAAACACACTCATTTGATTCCTTAGAATAGGAAAGTCCTTCATTCAATGTTTGTTTGATGTACCTTAAAATGTGTTTCAATCCTTTCCAATGCTCTTCGGTTGCATTGCTTTGAAAACGACTGAAGTAGTTCACAGTGAAACTCAAGTCTGGTCTTGTTATTTGCATCACATACATTTAACAACCTATGAGTTCTCTGTATGGCTTCTGATCGATAATGACTTCCTTTGACCCACTTGTCTCAAACTTCAATTCCATTGGAGTTTTCACACCTTTACAATTTTCCATTTCAAATCTCTTCAAAAAATTTGTTAAATACACAGGTTGTGATAAAAACATTCCATTTGAATTTCTTTCAATCTTTATTCCCAATAAATTACATAGTTCTCCAAGATCTTTCATACTAAATTCACTTGAAAGAATCTTCTTCATCTGTCTGATCATCGACTCATCATTTCCAGCGATAATCAAATCATCAACATAAACTAATATGTACAACTTTCTATCTCCTTCATTCTTCATGTACAAACACTTATCATGTTGAGATTGAACCATCTCCTGTTTCATTAGAAACTCATGCAATCTTGTATTCCATAACCTCGGAGCTTGTTTCAGGCCATACAATGAACGATTTAATTTGCATACTAAGTTTGAATTCTTCACGAATCCTTCTGGTTGTTTCATGTAAATCTCCTCTTCTATGAAACCATGTAAAAATGCATTCTTTACGTCCATTTGATACATGTAGTTCTTCTTTGTTGATTACTGCAAGAAGTATTCTAACAGTTGTGTATCTTGCAACAGGAGCATAGGTTTCATTATAGTCATATGCTTTTTTTTGCGAACAACCTTTTGACACAAGCCTAGCTCTATACCTTTCTATTTCCCCTTTTTCGTCTCTCTTTATTTTAAAAACCCATTTACAGTCAATGGCTTTCTTTTTAGGTGGCAATTCCATTAGTGTCCATGTGTCATTCTTGACTAAAGAGTCCATCTCTTCCTTTATAGCTTCGTACCAGAATTCTCTGTCTGCCCTGTCTGCTATTTCAGAATAGGTTTCGGGTACTTCTTCCACGTACGATTCAGCCTGAAATGCTTGACAGATATAGTCTTCTAGGTATTTGGGTCTTAAATGACTTCTGGTGCTCCGCCTCAACTCTTGCCCATTGGTACTTACATTGTCATTGAGTTCATCTTCATCTTCTTCCTCATCAGCTTCACCTACGTCTTCCGATCCTGGATCATGCGTAGCTTGTTCCGCTTCCCTTATTACAAAATTTGTTTCCTCAAAAATCACGTCCCTACCAAAAATAACCTTCCTTTGCTTGGGACACCAAAATTTATACCCAATCACACAATAGCCAATAAATATACATTGCATTGAACATTTTTCAAACTTCCCTTTGAACATTTGGTCAGGTATATGAAGGTGGGCTACACAACCAAAAACTCTCAGTTTTTGTAGATTTGGTTTTTCCCCATACCATAGTTCTGCAGGTACCTTTTTATCCAAAGCAGAAGTAGGAGATCTGTTAATCAGATACACCACAGTTTTCACAGCATCCACCCAAAAACGTTTGTCCAATGATGTACCGAAAATCATACTTCTAGCTTTGTCCAAAATGGTTCGGTTCATTCGCTCAGCAACTCCATTCTGCTGTGGAGTGTAGCGAATCGTAAACTCAAATTGAATACCCTGCTTTTCAAAATATTCCTTCATTTCATTCTAAATGAATTCACCCCCGTTATCACAACGAAAACGACTTACTTTTAGATTGAAGTGAGTCATTGCCATTGCCTCGTACAATTTGAAGCAATGAAATACTTCAGACTTTGCTTCCAGACAGTAAACAGCAGTGAAATTAGTATAATCATCAATAAATGTAAGCATATATTTCTTACCATCATACGATTGTGGATTGATTGGTCCACAAATATCACTATGAACAAGTTGTAATGGTCTCTTAGCTCGAGTTCTTATTTGATTGTGAGGAAGACTGGTTTGTTTTCCCTCTAGACAACTTTGACAAATTTCAGAAAGTAAAACTTTATTTGGCAAGTTTACTTCATCTACCAAACCTTGCAACTTCTTCAATCCATTGTTACTCTTCAATCCATTGTTACTAATGTGGCCTAACCGCTTGTGCCACAGTTCCCCCATATTTTCATATGAACTACCAGAAACATTACAAATCTCAAAGTGGTTCATTACTAACTTATACAACTTGTTCACCTTGCAAGCTACAGCAACTTCCTTACTATTCTTAGATATTATTGCTTTTCCACGTACAAATGTAACTTTAAGACCATTAGAATCTAGCTTAGAAACTGACAAGAGATTCATAGATAAACCAGGAACATAAAGAACATAATTGATTACAATTTTCATTTCTTTTTCCCCAACTAAAGTGTTACAACGTATTTCTCCAAACTGTTTGGATTCAAGAGACTCTCCATTTTTCGCAACTTTAATTTTAATTGGAGTATGCAACATCAATTGGAGTATGCAACATCTGAATATTAGTTAGTAAACTCAAGTCACTTACCATATGTTCTGTAGCCCCTGAATCTAAGCACCATTCAACAGACCTTTCAATCTGCTCGACTGTGTTCCCCATAAAGGCTGTTTCCTCTTCTTCCGCTCTTTCCGGTTCTGCAGCGGCAATGTTCCCTTTAGAAGGCTTGAACTTCCCTTCCCGCTGTGGAACCCTTCGAGTACATTCAGAGCGCTTGTGTCCAACTAAACCACAATCGTAACATTTAAAGTTAAAATGATTTTGGTTTTTAACTTTAGTTGAACCTTCAGATTTATAATTTCCATTATTTGATCTAGGCCTACTTTCCTTAACAACAAACACTTCAGATGACTTAAGTTCTTTACTTTTGTCCTGAACATTACATTTCCTTTTGGTTTCTTCATCTAATAAACAGTTCTTAACAAATCCTACTGTTAATTTGTCAGAAGATAAAGTTTCCAAAGCAGTAACTACTACATTGTACTCACTTGGCGTTGTTAACAGTAGATGACATACCACATCAGTTGCCTCTAGGGTTGCTCCAGTCGACCTTAGTTCTCTTATAAGTTTGTCAAACTTCAGGAAATGGGATTCCATGCTATCAGTAGACGAGTTAAACTTCATTGTTAGAAGTGCCTTCCTCAGCAACAACTGATTTGCAATTCCCTTCCTTTCAAAAGTATCATTCAGCAATTTCCATATATCGAATGATGTTTCCGCATCCTTGACATATTCCAGATGTGAATCAGCAATTCTTTGTATTATTTTGCTCTTACATTTGCTGTCCTTCTTCTTCAGATCAGACAGTTCCTTTTCTTTGGATTCTTTCTCCTTTTTCGGATCGTTTTCTTCCAATGTTATTTTGTTGTAGTATGGTTCTTCTATACACTCTTCTAGACCATGTTCTTCCAGCAGTATTCTCATATGGAATTTCCAGTTGCTAAAATTCGTCCCATCAAATAAAGGAATTTTGTATTTATCCTCTTCCAGCTACTTTCCAATAAATACTTCCTTAACCTAAATTGGATTTATGCTGGGCTCGATAACCTGATGATGGCAGTGGATTTTAAGCTAAGGGACTTTAGCAACCATATTCAATAATACTGTCATTTACACAACAAAATAATCATTAATTTATTTAAAGAAAAGTTTTAAACAGCAAAGAAACAAGAATCAATTCCTTGTATAACAACAACAGAAAATAGTATAGCTGATATTACTTTTACATTAAAATCAGATTATAAAATAAACATTTTATGGTAAGTTGTATGTACAGTTCGCGCATTATATCTCCGGCTATGACCACTACGCTACTAACCGTATCATATGATATTTTAAACATATGATTTTGGTAAACACTGCGTTTGACACACAGTGGGGCTGTAGAACAATGTTTTCAGAAAAGTACCCCCTCTCCCCCCCGCGCCGTGCAACCAGCTGACTCTGTCATAGCCGGAGATATAATGCGCGAACTGTATAAGTTATATATAATTCAACAGATGGTAGTTACCTTCACTGATGGATTCATCGTTACAGATGTTTAATGATTTCATTCAGTTTTATGATTTGGTTTATAATATTTATTTGTTTATGTACTGTATAAAAGTAACATTTATTCCATCGTTAGTTTTCGTACATAATCCATTTGCTCATGGAATCTACTCATCAAATATAAAAGGTTTGATATTTAGGCAATTTATTAAATCACAAATAGTACTTTTGAAATCAAACTGCAAAATCCTAAAACACAAATTTTATTTTATCTCTACTAAGTTTGGCTTGTAGCAGAATACAAATAATAATTGATGAACTGTTTATATCTAAACAGATGTAAAAAGCAAAAAAATTAGTAGTATATGTCAAATCAGCTGTCAGGAATAGAACATAAAATAAATCACTGACTAGAGATAATTCAAAGACCTTTCTTCCCTGTAACAGCTGTTATTGAAAGAACTAATTTATAAACCATTTATTTTATGTACATTATTAGAAAAAGACTTTGCTTTTGTCTTTTAACGAATTTCATGGAAGGAATTAGCGAATTTCCTTAAAGGAATAAACTATAACCATAGGTCTCATGGCAAGACCTAAGCAAGCCCAAGGCCATGATAACTTTTCACTTTGGGGCTCCCATAAGCAAAATCACCATTTAAACGATATTTAAAGCGGAAAACACAGTACATTGTCCCTATTATATCCTAATGGAAAATAAGAAAAATTCTATATCTCGGTTACTACTCAACATACCTTGATAAAAATTGGAATGTGGCTTTTATGGTTCGGATTCACATGATATTGTTTTAAAACCACAAAAGTTCTGCATGACTGCTGCAGCAGACCTGCACACTACTCATTCTCCATGTTATTCTTATGGAAGAAATGAAATAAGGTCATGCACAAAGTCTGGAGGTCTGCTGCAACGGGGGTATTTTTTTGTTCAAGATAGACCCTAAAAACCTTAGAACTTTTTTTGACATTAAATCAAGGGAAAATTCTACAGTTTACGTACATATACTTTCATGAAACAGAAAACTGTATACTTGGTCTGCTGCGACGGGGGTATTTATATCCTGCCTAAGTGCCACTCAATACCATAGATGCAAGCATATCTGACAATATTGGGCGCAAGCGTTCCTAGGGCATTGACACACTTGAGGGCTTTGTCGGCGGGGCACTGAATCTGCTCGCATGTATAGTACAGGGAGGCCAAATAGAAATACCTCCTCCGGGGGGCAGTAATAGAATAACTCCAGTCGCAGCAGACCTGCGGTCTTTGCATATTCCTGAAAACATTTTTCTGGTTTAATGAAAGTTTACCTTCTTTACATTTGTCCAATAACACTGACCTATCACTGCACAGCCCAAACTACTTTTCTTACAACCTTGGACCTTTGCATGGACGTTCTTTATGGTGTAAGCATCCGCTAAGAACATTTTTTTAAATTCGAACTTTTAAGGGGTCTTGGCGAGGTCGAAGTTTATAAGTTTTCCTAAGTAAATGGAATGGATGATCTTTTGTTTAGTTTTCAATGTTCATTCAACAAGCAGATGGTTCAAGCTTCACATACGGATACAGCTGATTTACAATTTTGTTACTTTCATAATGGTTTTATGGTTGTTTTGTTGATTGATTATTTATATATGTACTATATAAAAGTTAGATTTAGTTTAGTTAGTTAACTTAAAGTTATCATTCGTTTTTGTACCTTATGTGTGTAATCATAAACTCAGTATGTGGCCCTATCTTCATTTAGGCAGCAGGGAGTTACAATTTTTATCGTGAGCGAAGCCACGGGCAACTGCTAGTCTATTATGTATATAAAGGAGAAAGGGTTTTCTTACGGACAGCAAATCTCCAAAACTGTAAGACCTAGAGAGCTGAAATTTGGTATTTATACTCTCCTTGGGCCATAGATGCGTACTAAGTAACGGTTTTACAAAATTCCCAGAGGTTTTCATTCCAGAAGACTCCAAAGTTTCAATGCAAATCTTATGATAACCCTTGGTTTTAATAATTTTTCACTAATCCAGATGACTGAATAAACATTGTATTCCATGGCCAGCTGCAGTTAGTTGTAGTCTTAAGATAGTGTTGAGTGGAGTCTGTTGTAAAGAATGAAAAGTCATACAGAGAAATAATTTATATTTTATATTGTATGTATTATATATTTAATAATTATATTCAAATTTTGTATGGTGGACTTTTAATTTAATAAAATGTAATTTAAATCTACTATATATTTGTCAAATACCACTCACCCATCATCGCACAGCCCAAACTACTTGACTTAGAACCTTGAAACTTTGCATGAACGTTCCTCTCAGGGCATAGGTACCTACTAAGAACGGATTTTTAAAAATTCCCTCAGAGCTATGCCCTATGATACATCAAAGTTTCAATGTTAAAGTATAGGGAAGCTCATGTGGTTGTCATGGCAACCTTAACATAAAATCATGAATCCAAGGAAGTTTTTCTGTTTTTCCACGGGTAAAACCGTGTTAATCAGCTAGTAAATTCTATAAAGAAACGTGATTTGTTTACATAAAACAAATAAAATTCAAATTCAGTTAAAATTAAAAGAGATTCAACAAATGTTTTAAATGTTTTGGTCTTTCAATATAAACATGTGACTTTTTAGTGTTTAATTTATTACTAGTAGCTTGAAGGGGCTAAAAGCCCCTAAGGAGGGAAAATTCAAACAATCCTTATTTATTATAGTACAAAGTACCTTCCCTACCTTATACTGATATCTAGCCTACCACATGGTTTTCAATCAATTCAGCAACACATGTTTTATGTAAACAAAGCAGACGTTTTTAGATCCAATGCTTTTCAAATGGCAGATATTTTTTGTTATTTCTCGTTTTCTGGTGAATTTCAAGCAATTTTATTATTTTTCCCGCCATCACGGAATAGAGACCTTTAATTTGAGCCCTCTCCCATCTTTCTACAACTTGCCAGACGCCCAAAATTTTGACGCAAAGAATCGCTTTACGAAATTAAATATATGATTTGGATGAACTGTCAAATTATTTGTTTTCATTATAATCAAAACGTGAGGAAATTGGAGGAATAATTAAAATCCTAAAACGAAGTTGATGAAAAGTATTTTATTGTTTTCGAACTGTTTATTGTGAAGAGGGAGAGAAATAATATATGCACACATTTATGTGAAACTTGCTTCAACTGCTAAATTTCAGTCATCTATTTAGTAGACGTTCTCAACAGTCATAATGGTAGTGTTTTACCTGGTAAAATAGTTAGGCTTACAGTTAGCCTGTTATAGCTATAGTGACTGTTCCCGTACGTGGCCTCACCCATCATTAAAATTATAGTAAGATAGTGGCCAATATCTACTTCAAGCCCTTAGGGAGACCCCAAATAATAAATTATTGAAAACAGTCCCATTTTTAATTATTTTATAAAAAAAATAGAATAGAAAAATAACCCTCATTAGATTGGCTCCCACAAAGTAAACAAGTGCAAAAAGTGATAGTTAAATCCAATGCCTACGACACGTCCCTTCACTGTACTTTAAACTTAAATACAGTTTATTATAATTTTAGTAATAAATAATAATTTATTAAGTATGTTTATTATAATTTTGTGAATTATTGGCAAATCTACAAAGAAATACCTTACATTTTACATCTCATATATTAAAATTCGTCTTGCGGCGAATGAATCATGACAACAACAGAAAGTTACTCACATATTAATATACAGATTTATGGTTTCACAATGAAGTAGATGTTGGAATTAAATAGAAAAATATCCCAGATTAGATTGGCTCCCACAATGTAAATAAGTGCAAACAAAGTGTGTATCTGTTCCAATGTCTACGACATCGACGGATAGCACCACAATTTAGAACCTTCTCCCATTCACTGTACTTAAGTTAAAACTTTTATTATACTATTATAATTTTGAGAGTTATTGGCAAATCAACTCAGAAATACCTTCAAATTTACGACTAATACGTTAAAATTCGGCCAGCCGTGTGCAAGATATGACAACAAAAAATAACTCCTCACGTGCTAATATACAGATTTGTGGTTTCACTCTTAAGTAGATGTTGGTTATTATCTCATTATCATTTCAATCGTGGGCGAAGCCACGGGGAACAGCTAGTATATATATTTATATATATTATTAAAATATAAAAAACCAGAGTACCCGGTTTTTGTAACATTTCTTTATTTCTGACACGTGTTTCGACCTAAGGTTAAGATCACAGTGTACATAATAACCTAATTTACACAATCAAAATAAGATTTTTTTTTGTTTATCTTGTCATCTTGATTTTAAACATATGAATGTATAATTAAATAGTGTTTTTAACTGTAGGGGTTAAGATGGTTTCTTTTTATGTTTTTTTTAATTTTTCATGTATTTTATTTTTTCAAAGATCAGGTTTATTTTTTGCACTTTCATTTTATTTAAAATTTTGGTATTTTCTTTTGAGTTTAAATAAATTCAAGTTCTTCTTTGACTTTCATTTTGTCTCCTTTCAATTCGTAATCGAGTATTTCTAGGCTTTCCTCTATTTTGCCATATTGGTGGTCTGTTTGTAGAATATGTTCTGCGAACATGGATTTCTGTGTTGTTTTGTTGTTAGATTTGATTGCTTGAACATGATCTTTATATCTACATGAAAAGTTTCGACCAGTTTGTCCTATATAATAACTTGGACATGCGAATTTCCTGGGGGAGGGCCCCCGGACTCCTTCAGCTAGGGGGTGCCTCCCTTCAGGCCCCCCGGTCTTATGGCTCCGCCTCAGGAGCCTGGGGACACACACGATTTTTATAGACTTAAGGCCTAGTTTGGTTGTCGGCGGCCCTGTATTTAATAGGCCTTAGCAGAATGAACACATAAAAAATGACAACACTTGCATAACATAAACAAGTTTTATTGCTACAAAGATTGAGGTTTTTTTTTCAATCAATCACAATTGTCATCCGTGTCATCAGAACTGTCAACAGAGTCTGTTGTGGATTCTGTAATAACAAACTTAGCCATAAAATTGTCAAGCATGTACTCTTCTTCAATTTTACCTTTCTTCTTGTCTTTCGGCATGATCACAAAACTTTTTCGAGTAATGTGTTGTCACTTCAGTCATCGCCTGTTTTGTTAGTTTTACCGCATCTTCCATTACAAAGGAAGTGTTAATAGCTGGGACATTTCCTGAAATAACTCATATAAGCAGTCTTTAAGCTGGGGAAATATTACACCCTGCATGATTGGCGAAAGAAAAAAAATCGGCGTAGCGAAGCGACTATGAGGCAATAAAAACTTGTTACTTCATATCGCTGTAAAAATGTATAACACTCTTGAACATTTTGCTGTAAACTTTGTTCCAATAACGAATCATTTTCGGTCTTAGCACAGCTTTCAAACAATTTTTTACCTTATTCCACATAGTTTATATTGTGGGTATCATTTTCAAAACACATTACTTAAAAACAAAATAATAACGGAGTAAATACACACTAAGTAAAATGCAATAAGAAGAGTAATGATCTAAAAGAAACAATGAAAAATAACCACTTCCACTAAAACTAGAAGCACTCGATCGCTTAAAAGGCTTTAACCAAAAGTCATTAATAAATCAAAACATAACCAATAAACATAAACATTATTTGGTATTTTGCCTACACATATGTCAAAATATAAACAGATGTTTTTATTTTGATTGTTTTTATTTTGATCAAAATTTTGTATGAAATGAATAGTAATTGTTTGTTTCCGCCAACTGAGCTGCCCCCAACTCTACCTCTTACTATGCGATCTGTAGTCAAACACTGTTGATGTTTGTTGAAATTAATTGTTACATTGTTTATCGCCCCAAAATAACACGCCTGACAGCTCCGACAATGAAGAAAACCACAGCTTAAGATACAAAGTGTATATGTATATTTCTTGCCTCAAGAAAACTTAGAATAAAATACGCTTTGAGATGGCCCTATCAACTTGTAAGAAATAAAAATGGACACCAAATGAAAATATACATCCACATTTCTCGAAGGAGATCTAATGATACCAATAATTTAAAAAGGAATTGTACAGTAAACTAACCCAACCATAACTGAACAACCAACCAATAAGTAAACAATCCTCTGTTCATCCATGAAACCTTTTCAATATAAGGCACAGGTATTCTGTTTTAATGAACTTGCACAGCTGCTATTAATTTGTCAAGCACTAACAATAAAACAGAAGTTTTTTAATTAATTGTGAACTCCTTTTTCTAAATCATTATTTTATAATTTGATTCCTACCAAATTTTAAGTTTGTCTATATTGTGGTGAATACATTTTTAAGTTAGGTTTAATTTGTAAGAGATTCTTTCTGGAGTGAAATGAATATTAGTCATTTTTTGATGAAAGAATAGCTAAATTAAATAAAAAAAGTGCCTTTAACTCATGCTTGAGATGCAAAGTAAGAATCATTATTGACACTCTATTTTCAATAATGCCTCATTAGTGTAACAATTTTAAACTTCTATGCATTGTGGCCCATTTTTCATTATCCATAGTGATGATAGTGGTCCCAAGAAACAACCATAGCGACGATCTCACTAATGATGTTCAAGTCAAGTCAAGTCAAATCTTCTGTATTCAATAATATGGCATATTACATGTCATGAATAGCATCATAAAACTACAAAAGAAAGTCATGAACTAAATTAAATTAATAAACATACAATTTTCCTTGATATAGGCTACAGATTTTTGGAATTCAAGTGAATGATTAAAGTTTTGATTCTAAAAACTCTGTGATGGAATAAAAGGGGTTTCTTATTAATAAATCTTTTAGTAAATATTTAAATTGATTGAAATTGCTTTCTTGCCTTAGTGGTCCTGGTAAATGTTGAAGAAATTTAAGTCCTGCATAAGATGGTTTTTTAGTATAAAATTCTAATTTGTGTCTAGGCAGGTTAATTTTGAAACGTGTGTTATGTTCGTTTGAAGTAGATGACAACTGATGTTTTGCAAATATTAGCGCCTCATAAATGTACAACTTGTAAACTGTTAACATACCCAATTCGCAAAAATCATTTTTGACTGAATCTGTTCTTTTTAGTTTCATAATAACTCGAATGGCTCTTTTTTGCTGTAAAAGTATCCTATCTAAATTTGTTTTGGTTGTTACCCCATAAATTACAATTCCATAAGATAAATGGCTGTGAAATAATGAATAATATATAGTCTCTAGAGTTACCAAATCGCAAACCCTGGACATCTGCCGCAGAGCATAAATACCTGATGCAATGTTTCATTTCTAGTCTAGGTAACCTAGATTTTAACAGTACATTATGATATTTTGAGCTATAGATTGTTTATTATGTAGGCCTAAGTTAAGACTTCATATAATTTAATAGAAATAATCAGTTTTATCTTCATTTAATTTGTTGAAAATATGAAATAGTTGAAGAAATGTTTGTTGTTCACTTACCGAATAGGTTAGGTTATCCGATATCGTTGTTGTAAATAAGAACACAGAGTGTACTTTCATTATTTATTTGTAAATACCTTGTCTGTTTTGTAAAACAATTAGTATTTGTTAGTTTTAAGTTAGAATAATCTATATTTAATGATTTAATAGCAATGATTGTAAAGGTAGCTAAAAGGAATGTTTACGTTTCCATTTATGTTGTGAAATAGTGGCAATCGTGTAGAAGTAGACTGTTGCTTCGGCTGACGGGTGGTCACGTGATTCTTTCCCAGCTGACCGGCCCTATAAATAGGCGGGTGCCAGCCGCCTCAGATCTCAGATTCGTCTCAATAGCTGACTGATGCTGTGAGCACTCTGTGCTCGCTGTTGCATCTCCAGCAGTAACGGGTAGACAGTAGGTCCCCGATTTTGTTATTTTGGAACGGTAGAGGCAGAGTCCCCCGTATCCCCAATTAATTATGATTTGTCAGTAACAGGGCATTTAGCCACCAAGTAATAATATTAATTTAATAATTTATTGTAAATCCATTTGTATAATCTCTACGAAAGAATAAAAGTCAGTGTTATTAAAATATTCCTACTTCTCCTCATTTAATGATTTAATATTTAAGTTTCAAATAGGTTGATCGAGTTGGTGAGTATAAGGCTATCGTAATTACACTTAAATTCGAAGATTGTTTAGCCCCGACTGTCCGTTGGCGCGGCAATCTTAACACTACACTTCGGCTTACGCTGTTGCATCTTAATTGATGCTGCGTCTGAAAGCATACAATTAGTGGCACTTTACATTTTACACTCACAAATTCAATAAAGGCTTACGCTGTTGCATCTTAGTTGATGTTGCGTCCTTTATAACACTACGCTTTCGGATCGCTGTTGCATCTTAATTGATGCTGTGACCGAATTAAACACACACTTACATTCACAAATAAAGGCTTACGCTGTTGCATCTTAATTGATGCTGCGTCCTTTATACACATAACACTCACAAACAAAGGCTTACGCTGTTGCATCTTAATTGATGCTGCGTCCTTTCTAACACTACGCTTTCGGATCGCTGTTTCATCTTAAATGATGCTGTGACCGAATTAAACACCCAAATCACACACTTACACTCAGAACTCACAAGTTAGGGCCTCATTGATAGCCTACAAGTGGATTGTGCTACGGCAAAGTACTCACCCTGAGGTATAAGGTTGAAATTGATTTAAATAAATAAAAAATACCCTATAATCCTCTATTCCCCTCCCCTTTACACATCGTACTGAAGATAATTTCTCTACTATATGATTGATGTGATTATCCCAGGAGAGATTCTTGTCAATAATTAGACCGAGAAATTTTGTTTGATTTACCTGTTCTATTTTATATTCTTTAATGAGAATATTAGGTTCAAGCTCCAATTTTGATTGTTTAGTTGAAAATGATAGTAAATTTGATTTTGTTGCATTAATTAACAGATTTTTTTATCTAGAAATTCATTAATAGAGGAAAGACTGTCATTTGACGATTGTTCAATTTGTAATTTCGATTTTCCAGAAAATAAAACATTTGAATCATCAGCATACAGGCACATGGATCCATCACTCCCAGAAATCGCCCCTGGCAGCCCCCTAATGTAACAGAGAAACAAAAGGGGGCCCAGGATCGATCCCTGGGGCACTCCATATCGCAGTGTCTGACGCTGTGAGCTGAATTTGTCAATGAATCGTGCATTATTCTGTTCTATTATGTAGTCCACTTCAACAAATTGCTCTCTGTTTTCTAAATATGAAGTGAACCACCTCAACTCTTTTCCGGAAACTCCCAATCTATTTAGTGTATGCAACAGTTCACAATGTGACACACTGTCAAAGGCCCTACTAAGATCTAAAAATATACCAACAATTTTTTCTCCTTTGTCTACTGAATTTATATTGGACTCAACAAACTCTATTCCAGCTGTTATTGTAGATTTTCCTGGTCTAAAACCATGTTGTTCTTTATCAAGTAACTGATTCTCCTCGAGATAATTAAAAAGCTGAATATAAACAACACGTTCAAAAATTTTTGAAAATACTGGTAACAAAGAGATAGGACGATAGCATGATGGATCTGTGATTTTTCCTTTTTTAAAAACAGGAATAACTTTGGCTAATTTTAATTTTAATGGAAAAATTCCAGAAATTAGAGATGAATTTATCACATGTAATAATGGTTTTAAAATAAATGGTAATGATTTCTTTACTAAAGTGATAGGTATTTCATCATAACCAGCTGAATATTTGTTTTCAAACGAAGAAATAATTATTCCAAGATTTTCTTCAGATATAGTTGTAAACTTAAAGGTTTTGCATTCCAAAGGAGAGTCTACCTGATTTACTGTAGTTATTGTTAGAGGGTGGGAAACAGAAGGTAAAATTAGCTTTTCAACTGCAGTTGTAAAAAAGTCATTTAAAATATTGCTCACTGCAACTGGGTGGGTCGCAATGTTTCCATTTTGTTCCGTACTTAAGTTTGAAGTGGAATCTAATTCTGATTTAAGTTTGATTTAATCTTTTACTATGTTCCATGTAACTTTTGTTTTATTGGTTGCATTTTGTATCTTGTCTTTATAAAATGTTTGTTTTGCCTTGTTTATTGTTTCTGTCAATTCTTTTTTCTTTTCTCTAATGATTTCACTCGTCCTAATATTTTTTCTCTTCCTACCAATGTTTTCTAATTACTCTTTTTTTCTATTATTTCATTTGAATTCCATTTACAATTATTATAATTCTTCTCTACAGTAATAGTTTTTGGAAAATTTACATCAAAAATAAAACTAAATATAGAAATGAAAACGTCATACTTAGAGTCTACACATGATTGAAAAACATCCAATCAAGTTTCATTGGCTAAGTCACGTAAAAACATCATTATGTTACTATCAGTGAATTTTCTACACCTTTTTTTTACTAGCTTTTTGTTCTTACTTTTTAAATTCAATAACTCAAGAAGCTGGGCATCATGATCAGATACATGTGTTATAAATCCTGTTACATTTAATTTAATGAACTCTATATTAGTAATAAAATTGTCTATTGCTGACTCTGTATTATGAGTTACTCTTGTTGGAATATTTACTTTATAACTCATATTGTACATAGTTATAATACTTAAAAATTTGTAATATAAAGCATCAAGTTTTAAAACATTTATGTTAATGTGCCCTGCCAAAATTATGTTTTCATATTTTTCAGTCAAGATGTCTAATGCAATTTCAAGCTTAGTCAAAAAAATATCATTATATTTACGCTCAGGAGTTGTGTATAGGCCTACTAATAAAAAAGATAGGTCTTCAAAAGTTACCTCAGCTAAGCAGCACTCAAACTCCTTCTCTGAGGTATTTTCTTGAATCTCTTTAATGATAACTTTTTTACTCTTTACATATTTGGCTGTAAGAATTATCACACCACCTCCTGTGGTTGTAGTTCTAGCCCAGGATGATATTATTTTATAATTTGGGATATTTACATGAATTAATTCCTCCTCAAAAAGATTTATTTCTGATAAAACAACAATGTCTGGCTTAATTTCATCTAAATTTATCTCTAAGATGCCTTTTCAAGTTATTAAATTTTTGATATTTTGGTGAAAAATTGAAAAGTTTTGAGTGGTGTTTTTTAAGTGCTTTAAGTTATGGTTGCATCTTGGTGACTTTTCTCCAAAAAAAATGTTGAATTATTTTTCGGATCATTTAAAGTATTTGTGGAGCTCAGGAGTGTGGAGTCATGGGTTGATGGAAGGTCACATATAGGAGAGGGCGACAAGAGATGAATGCACTAGCACAATCACCCCCAGAGAGAATCAGCCCCCCATCACTGGACACTGGCGAAGGCCTCGGCTGCAGGTCGGCTTGGTATGTTCTCTCCTCACTCTGGGGTGAAATGACGGAGCCTCTACTCTCCGGTGATTCTTGGTCTGTGCTGGGCAGTTCTGGAGTAACATTGGGAGAGTTGACTGGAAGAATCACAGGCATTGATGACTCACAGGGTGCTGTCAGAGTTGGGTCTTTGGGGACATCCTCAACGAGCCTTTTTAACCGTAATAAAAATTCCTCATGAGACAATCCGTTTCGTATGCTTCGGAATGAATTTTGGAAATATGACACAATTGTGACTGCTGCATTTGTAGATTTTTGAAACCTTATTATGTTTTTTGCAAATAGAGTAAGGTCCACTTTATCTCAGACGCATCCAATAGGGGAACATATTAAGTGTGTGAGGCCCCTCCTTTTAAAGTCCAGAGTTAAGTCTCTAAAAGCAGTGTCATAATCCTGAATAGTTGGTTTACCAAAATATTTTTCCTTGGTAATCAGGCTATAAACTGTGGCACTGTTTTCGTTTTTCTGTAAGGCCAGATGGTTGGTGAGCCTTTGCGAGTTCTTGGGCTTTCCAAACTGATTTTTGAAAACCACAGCCACTCCCGCTGTCATGTGACGTGGATCGTTAAAATCGTTTGAGATGCTATGTGCAAAACCAACACTGCTGTTATTTCTATGTTGGTTGATAACTTCGGCCATATGTGTTTTTCAATTATTTTAATGCTGTTAATATTAGAGAGATCAGGGGTGGATAAGGTATTTTTGAATATTTTTTCTTTATTTGAAGATTGGTTAGCTTGTTTCTGAGTTCCTATACTTTTTAAGTTCCTATACTTTTTACAAATCCAATGATCATATATGGGCTAATTTCTTTTTTCCCTTAAAGTTAAGATGCCGTCCTTGTTGTGAAAAATGATGCCTTTGGAAGTAGTCAAAATCGATTAGGTTAACGTTATCTATTCTCCAGGCTAATTCCCTAATGTAGTTATTTGCCAGAGCAATATCATAATGAGTGTCATCATTTGGCTGCATGTTAAGTTTAGATTTCCCAATCACAGGTAAAATTGTTCACTTTAGCACGGTGTATCCTGACTTCTGAACTGATGGCCACCCTGCTGAATTATTTTTTTGATTCTCAAAATAATTTTTACATGGGTCCAAAATCTGGTTAAAAAAAATAGATTGATAGACACTAAAAATAGTAAAAAAATCTATGAAAATGTATTGTACTTTTTAAACTAAAAGAATATTATAGCCTATGTTAACCCTAGTTAAGAATTACTTCCAATAATTTGGAACCAAGAGATTCTTGTTCAACATACAAATAATTATGAGGTACTTTTCCTTCAGATACTGGAAGGAGGCCTAACACCTACGTCGGAGTCCTCGATGTTCTAGACTCCAAGAAACATGTCATTGATATCAGTGTTCCACTCAATAGCGGAACATCCATGCCAATTGTTGGACGTAAGTTGTTAATAATCCTTTTAAAAAAAATTTCTCAATCACGGCCTTAATATTTGTTTATCAAGTTTTTAATAACAACTACAGTAGAACTTGAATAATTCAAATCTCAAGCGACTGACAAAAAATTTGAATCACTCAAGTTTGCAAGCTGTAAAGTCACTAAACCTCAAACTTTCAATCAAAGATGTTCATCATAAACTTTGACAACTGTTTCAATATTGACTACTAACCTCGTAAAATTCAATACTTTACGGTATAAATGACAAATAATAATTTCATTAAAAATACGGTTACTAACACACTAAAAATACACTCAGCCATATCCTGCTAATTTGCAACAACTGATAGAAAAAATGCAAATACAATACCTAATTTGTTTTTCAACATTTTTAATAAATCAATTAATTATTTATATATTTAGAGGTCAGCTTTCGATTCAGCTCAAATAAAACAGTTGATCAGGTACACTGGGAACATAATCCAATAATATTAAAAGAAAACATAAAAAACTAAAAAAATATTTATTTTCTTTACTCTGAAGTCTCATGAATCTGAACAATCTTATAAAAGGCAAAGTCCTACTCACTCATCACTAATTCTCCTATTAGCCATACACCTAGAAAGCTGAAATTGTATACACTCATTCTTTAGGCATAAAATAGGGCAACTAAACGGTTTTCATCCTGATCTGACCCTGGGACTCCGCCACGGACCCTCTCAAAGGGTCTTATATTATCCTTATAGCAGAATATAAATTGATGAAATGTTAATATTTAAACAGGTGTAAAAAGGAAGAAATTTAGTACAGTAGAGCGCCGATTATCCGAACTAATTGGGGACAAGGGGTGTTCGGATAACTGAATATTCGGATAATCGAACATGAAAATACAGAATTTAAAAATTATTTATTTAACGTAACTCTTACTGGTAAAAAGGCTAAAAAATGATGAAACAAAAATTATTCATGCAATTTTATTATTTATTTATTTATTTTTACAATGCCATGATACAGCGAATGCCAATTACACCATAGCATTAAAATGTAACACAAATTGAAGCATATTATATAAAAATTAATGGTCCGTTATCTGTTGATCCTTCATTGGAAAAATATCTATTGAGTAAAAATAATAATAATAATAATAATAATAATAAATAAATAATAACAAGCAAATATTAACTTTAACAAGAATGTTAATATAAAGAAAACTTTTCTATAGGCGTATAAGAGGATAACAATTATTATTTTAAATTAATAAATTAACAACAGCTTATATAACTCAGTTCAAATGTAAATAAATATATTAATATGTACAGATAAAAATATGACCATGCAACAAATAAATAAAAATATCAAAATATATTAACAACAAATTTGATACTTAACATGCAAATAAATAATTAAGAAACTAATAATTAATCAGAATCCATTACATCAAGCAACTGTCTAGTTTTAAAGGGCTTCTGAAAAATATCAATTACATTCGAATATTTATTATATAGTCTTATCATTTCATTAACTGGAGATACATATCCTGCATTGGTACGGGAGTAACGAGGAGTAAAGAGGAAGGAGCTGCGTGAATTGTGCCGAGGCACGGCAAAGTCCAGTTGCGATAAGAGATCGCTATCGTCCCAAGCGTCGGTCGCCAACTTTTGTAGATAACAAAGAGCAATCGCTTCCCTTCGTTTATCGAGTCTCGACACTTCAAATATAGTTAATAACCGCGAGTATGATATGTAATTAGCAGAAAGTCTAAATGTCTTATTGTACAAAAATCTTAAAAATTTTGCTTGAACTTGCTCAATTGTATTTGCTAAATATACTGCATGCGGGTACCATACTAATGAGCCATATTCTAATCTAGACCTTACTAGTGAATTGAAAAGTAAACTTAATGAGTACGGACTTTGTAAGAAACTACCAGATCTTTGTATAAACTTCAAAATTGAATATGCTGATTTACATAACGATATTGTGTGTTCTACAAAGGAAAATTTAGGGTCAAAAATGATTCCTAAATCTTTTATTGACGTTTTTCTTGACAACGTTTCCCCGTTCATTAAATAGTTAAACCTAATTAAAAAATGCATCAGCCTTTTTGGAGTAAGTTACTACAGCACATTTTTTTACATTGAATTTAAGATTAAAATTACTCCAGTTAATTAGTGCATTTACATCCTCTTGCAACTTTAAACAATCCTTTACACTGTCAACTCTCCTGAAAATCTTTAAGTCATCTGCATAAAGAAGTATATTACTATTTCTAACATTTGATATTATATCATTTATGTATATTATGAACAGGAGGGGGCCCAAATTTGACCCCTGAGGGACACCTGACTCAGCACAAAACTCTTTAGACAAAAACCCCTCATAACATACATACTGTTTCCTCATGTGTAAGTAAGAAGCGAAAAAACGTATGCAATTATCTGTTACACCAAGGTAATTAAGTTTACTCAAAAGACCAACGCTACTCACTTTGTCAAAAGCTTTTTCAAAATCGGTGTTTATAACATCGATCTGAGTGTTGGTGTCTAATACAGATAAACATTACTGAGTAAAATTAAGCAAATTATAATTTATTGATCGACTGGGAAAAAATCCGTGTTGGTATATACTGATAAAATGCTTTACATGATTAAATAGTCTATTATAAATTACTGACTCAAAAATCTTAACGAAGTAGACAGCAAAGCAACTGGTCTATGGTTTTTTATATCATTTACTCCACTTTTCTTTGGGATCGGGACAATTTTTGTAGTTTTCCAAACTTCAGGGAAAGAATTATTTGCAATAGACAATTCTAAAATTCACAACAATGGACCAACAAGTATATCTTGACAGGCTTTGAAAACATAAGGTGGAATGCCGTCAGGGCCAACCGATCTCTTTGGCTTCAATTTTTTAAACCCCATTAAAACCTCCATCTCTGTAACACTACTCAAAGTGAACGACGAAACGTTGTCCATAACCGGGGAGCGCAGGGCGCGATCACACAGCTCCTCCAGGGAAAGGCAGCAGGAATTGTAAACAGAGCTAAAGTAGCCGGCCAATGCTTCCGTTATCGCCGCTCCCCTCTCCACCTCCTCGCCATCACACAACATTGACGACGTACTTTTATCCACGATTCTCAAACCTCTGATAAGATTCCAAAATGATGTCGGATTCTTATTATGAAATCGATCAGAATACATAGGTATAAACAATTGATCATACATAGGTAAAGTACACTGTATACTTTTTATTTAGAGAAAAAGTCCAAAATTTGTTTTTGCTTCAGCCCTGACACGCAAATTTGGCACGCAAATTTGAATTGCTTGAGAATCATGTTAAAAAT
Source organism: Flexamia atlantica (assembly GCA_035578135.1). NCBI lineage: Eukaryota > Metazoa > Arthropoda > Insecta > Hemiptera > Cicadellidae > Flexamia > Flexamia atlantica. The sequence continues at coordinate 51,008,038 of JAQJVK010000005.1, read as the reverse complement.
ATGAATTATTATCGCTTTCGGTTAACCGACGGTTCGGATGACCGACGTTCGGATAATCGGCGCTCTACTGTAGAATGTCAAACCAGCTGTCAGGAATAGAACATAAAATAAATCACTGACTAGAGATGCTTTAAAGACCTTTCTTCTTTATAACAACTGTTATTAAAAGAGCTTATGTAAACAATTTATTTTATCTTCAGTATTTTCAAAACTGGCAGTGGCACCCTTGGGAGCTTTGTCAGCAAGGGGCTGAATCTGCTCGCATATATAGTATAGGGAGGCCAACTATAAATACCTCTTGCAGGGGGCAGCAATAGAAATACTCCCGTCACAGCAGACCTGTGGACTTAGCGGAATCCTAAAAATATCTTTCTGGTTTATGTAAGTTTATCTACTAGGGCCTATATATTTGTCAAATACCACTGACCAAATATCAAATATCATCGAACAGCCAAAACTACAGTACTTGACTTAGAACCTTGAAACTTTGCATGGACGTTCCTTTTAGAGTGTAAGCATGCGCTATAAGAACGGTTTTTTCAAAATTCAAAATTTTAAGGGGTTTTTGGCGGGATTGAGGTTTTGAAATCTAAACAAGAAGATGTTGGTATGTATATAGCTTATGTACTCGAAAACTGTTGGACCGTTTTCCATGAAACTTGGTATATAATATGATGAAAAATTTCATAGAGAAGGTTCAAAAGCCTTCTTTTTCATCCTAACTCACATGGGTTCCTCTCCAGATGCCCAAAAGGGCTCCCATATCAGCCCTAAGCAAAGATATCGTTTACATAATGTAAAAGAAATGACATCTTTACTTGAACAGGTGATCTTTGTGTGAAATTGGTTTTAGTTGGACTCATTTCCCACAGATAGAAGCACATGTGAAAAAAATGTAAAATGCAAGAAATGTTGTAGAACGTTAAACCAGTTGTCAGGAATATAACATAAAATAAATCACTGGCTAGAGATACTTGAAGGACCTTTCTTCTTCATAATAGCTGTTATTTAAACAGTTAGAGTGTGCTACTGTAAACTGTTAATTTTATCTACAGCATTTTCAAAAATTGGCGGGGCGGCTTTTTTATTTTTTTTGTTCAATATAGACCCTAAAAATTTCAGACTGCGTTCTCAAAAATTGCTGGGACAGCATTGTAATTTTTTTTTGTCCGAGGAAGACCCTAAAACTTTAAGGAAATAATTTTGGATAGTGAGCACAATTTCAAGGCACATGTTATGGTTCTACATGCATATTGCATACCTTCATGAAGCAAAAAAATTAGGATATGCAGGTCTACTGCAACACAGATACATAATCATATATTTAATTTCGTAAGGCGATTCTTTGCGTCAAAATTGTGAACGTCTGGTAAGTCGTAGAAAGATGGGAGAGGGCTCAAATTAAAGGTCTCTATTCCGAGATGGCGGGAAAAATACTGAAATTGCTTGAAATTCACCAGAAAACGAGAAATAACGTAAAATATCTGCCATTTAAAAAGCATTGGGATCTAAAAACGTCTGTTTTGTTGACATTCAAACATGTGGTGCTGATGCTTGATTCAAAGCCATATGATAGATGTTGACTATGGGGTTTTTTTCAAAAGGCAGCTAACTATGTTCAATGTAGGCCTACTATAACAAATAAATATTTTTATTTTAAGATTTCAGACTTTATAATTACGCGTTTGAGTATATATTTACAATATAAAATTATAAAGAGTTAAGTGTTTCTTTTACGTTATAACGATGCCGATTTAATGCCAAATGATCGATATAAATATATTATGTAAGCGAAATGTTTGCGCCGAAATTATGGGCATTTGGCAAGTCACAGGCCTTGCACTTGCAAGATAATGGGAAAGGGCTCAAATAGAAGGTCTTGGTGCCAGGGACTGAGGAAAAATACAAAAATGTCTTTAATTTTATCAAGAAATAAGATATTACGTTAAATATCTGCCATTTAAAATCATTGTAATCTAAAAACGTCTAACAGTGTAGATCAGCTGAGTGTAACATCAGCTTTAAATTTGATTCCACCAAAAAGGTTCACCTTTAAATTTGGCCAATCAGAAGTATATTCAATCTTGAATCTACCAAGACAAAGCAGTATTTATTCACGGGCAACCATAAAAAAAAGTGTTGAACGTAGGGTACCAGAGGTGGAGTGTGGAGTCGTTAACGGGAGGCCATTTTCGGATTTAATCCTTATTTATTTATTTATTTGCTTAGTGTGTACAATGTAGCCTCAAACGGAGAATTCCATAACAAGTACCCTTTAACTGTCCAATATAATATTCTTTCGAACTAGGTGGAGGCTATAGACATTTGTTTACATTTTTGAGTTAACTTAAATGTCACGACTTTCTTTGGCAAATAAATTAATTTCACAGTCTGTGGTTAACCTTAAGAATTGTTTTAAACCGTGTCCTAATTTTTAATAATTGTAAACGATGTGAACTGAGTTGTTTTGAGAACGACATCCATAGCGCCATTGTTTCAAAAATTTAGCCGTTTACTACTGAAGTAGGCCAACGCCCTTTCTTAAAATTCTGATACGCACTAGCAAATGTCAAAGTATATTTAACATTTCACTTTACACATTTAATTCCGCCAAACAGTTACCGAGTTTTGAGTGTGAAGGAAACATTAAATATATATTTTACTAAGCATTTGTATTTTATTTATAGGGGCTTTTGCCCCTACAAGCCACTAGTCATATATTTAATTTCGTAAGGCGATTCTTTGCGCCAAAATTGTGAACGTCTGGTAAGTCGTAGAAAGATGGGAGAGGGCTCAAATTAAAGGTCTCTATTCCGAGATGGCGGGAAAAATACTGAAATTGCTTGAAATTCACCAGAAAACGAGAAATAACGTAAAATAACTGCCATTTAAAAAGCATTGGGATCTAAAAACGTCTGTTTTGTTGACATTCAAACATGTGGTGCTGATGCTTGATTCTTGATTCAAAGCCATATGATAGATGTTGATATATGGGGTTTTTTCAAAAGGCAGCTAACTATGTTCAATGTACTATAACAAATAAATATTTTAATTTTAAGATTTCAGACTTTATAATTACGCGTTTGAGTATATATTTACAATATAAAATTATAAAGAGTTGAGTGTTTCTTTTACGTTATAACGTTGCCGATTTAATGCCAAATGATCGATATAAATATATTACGTAGGCGAAATTTTTGCGCCGAAATTATGGGCATTTGGCAAGTCACAGGCCTTGCACTTGCAAGATAATGGGAAAGGGCTCAAATAGAAGGTCTTGGTGCCAGGGACTCAGGAAAAATACAAGAATGTCTTTAATTTTATCAAGAAATAAGATATTACGTTAAATATCTGCCATTTAAAATCATTGTAAACTAAAAACGTCTAACAGTGTAGATCAGCTCAGTGTAACATCAGCTTTAAATTTGATTCCACCAAAAAGGTTCACCTTTAAATTTGGCCAATCAAAAGTATATTCAATCTTGAATCTACCAAGACAAAGTAGTATTTATTCACGGGCAACCATAAAAAAGTGTCGAACGTAGGGTACCAGAGGCTGAAACGTGGATTGTGGAGTCGTTAATGGGAGACCATTTTCTGATTTAATCCTTATTTATTCGCTTAGTGTGTACAATGAAGCCTCAAACGGAGAATTCCATAACAAGTACCCTTTAACTGTCCAATATAATATTCTTTTGAACTAGGTAGAGGCTATAGACATTTGTTTACATTTTTGAGTTAAATGTCACGACTTTCTTTGGCAAATAAATTAAGTTTCACAGTCTGTGGTTAACCTTAAGAATTGTTTTAAATCATGTCCATATGTTTAAAATTGTAAACAATGTGAACTGAGTTGTTTTGAGAACGACATCCATAGCGCCATTGTTTCAAAAATTTAGCCGTTTACTACTGAAGTAGGCTAACGCCCTTTCTTAAAATTCTGATACGCACTAACAAATGTCAAAGTATAATTAACATTTCACTTTACACATTCAATTCCGACAAACAGTTACCGAGTTGTGAGTGTGAAGGAAACATTAAATATATATTTTATTAAGCATTTGTATTTTATTTATAGGGGCTTTTGCCCCTACAAGCCACTAGTATATTTCTACTTTCCTACCTAAGGGCCACTCTATTCTATTTATGCAAGCAGATTCAATGCGCTGCCGAAAAAGCCAAGGGTGCCGCTCCCTTCGTTGTGTCCTATGATTATCTTCAGGGCAAACTCAGGTACCGTGCGGTAAGCAGACACGGCCATGAATGCTTCTTGGTGTTTGACTAGGGTAAGCCAGTCTCGGGAAACTCAATCTTTGAGTGCGTGAGCACAATTCTCTGCATCTCATTGGATTGAAGATTTCATCTCATTGAAGACTGGTTGAACAGCTGATACAAGCAAACGGCACTTGCAAGAGGGAGGACCGCCAATATTGGGCATGAGCCCTACCCAGGGCAGCGACACCCTTTGGGGGCTTTGTCAGTGGGGCGCTGGATATGGTCGCATTTTTAGTATAAACAGGTCCATTAGGCAGGAATAAAATACCCCCATCGCAGCAGATCTGCTTACTAAGCGAATTTCTTAAAAAGTTTTTTTCTGTTTCATGGAAGTGCATTTGACATGTTTAAAGAAATAAGTTTTTACAACAAGAAGAATAAATAAAAAAGCAAAACTATGATATTTAAGGGTGATACTGTATGTTGAATTTTTATTGTGAGTAAAGCCTCGGGTACTGGTAATAAGCCTATACTCAGTCAGTCCACTTGAATTAAATATATTTGTTGTAATATTAACGTTTTTTACACATTTTTATTTACCTAGGTCTGGTGCGACAGGGGTAATAGCCATTCTATTTGGGTATTTCTGTTTGCCGCAAAAAGTTTCTGATTATGGTTCTTCTGGATGAATACAAGGAATGCACACTGTTTTACGTTGAAGGTATCTAATCAAAAATCATAAGTGTTTTTACGGCACAACAAGAATGCTTGTATGTAATAGGCTTAAAGAACCAGTGTATCAAATGTCAGCTTCTTTGAAAAAACTGTTTACATATAAAATGATGGCAACCAGAAAAAATATCCCAGTTAAAAAAGATTTTGTATTTATGAAGTTCTATAATAAACCAGGTTCTACTCTAACCATAATAATTGTTAATTTGTATAACATGCTTTTTTCGCTTTTTCTTCCATAACCAAAACTGCCCATCGCCATAGACCAATAAGCCTGAGGGGCAACCTGAAGACAGCGAGGTACCATAGTGGCAGCAGTCACACAAGCCAGCCAGAGGTGACTGCTCATTATGTAGCAGGAGTCATCTGCCGCTGGGATCGGACCAGCGACATTTGACCGACAGGGCCAGCGCTTTACCACAGATCTGCTGGCCTGCTGATTAGGTAGCTACTGCCTCGGTAAAGATGCTTGAAGGCATGCAAATATGATTTCCGTGGCTGCCTGAAACGTACTAGTCAATGTAAATGTTTGTCACTTTTTTTGTTTTAATACCATTTTTTTAATGAGTCCATACTCTTTAATTTGTAATTTTTTTACAGTTGGAACATACCTTGTCACAGAAAATCAGATTTATGACGTATTGGATGAGGGCTTTAAAGCGGGATACAGGCACATAGGTGAGTCAGAGTAGTTTATACAGGGCCTGCCCCAGAGGTGGGTGGGCACAAGTAGATTTTTGTGGACAGCAAATTTTAAGGAACGGCAAATTTTAAAATATGAATAAAATAATAAATTTATGATAGGAATATGAAGAGTAAAATTTTCTGTATCACATTTTACCCAAAGAATAAGCCTAAGAATATACAGGTTGTTTATAAAAAAACCCCTTCAGGACTTCGGGATATGGTTACTTACATCAAAAATAAGAAAAAAGTTCCTATAAACATGGGCTTGGTTATCCGTCTGTCGGTCTGTATGTGTTTTTAACATGATTTTGCATAACTTTGAAACTACTAAAGATATCAACTTCAAACTTGGTACATATATGCTGACTAATAGGACCTATTTAGATGTGGAGTATCAAGTTTCTTCTTGGTACCATTTCAAAATGGCAGCCATTTTTATATTTTAAACCTTAGTATCTTAAAAACCGTAAATTATACAAAAAATGTACAAGAGACAAAAAAGTTGTGCAATTTTGTTTCCTACAAAACCATATAAAGATTAAGAAGATCAAACTACTGTCAATGGAGTTATTGCAATTTTTTTAATAGAATACATGTTTGTTTATGGCAGTTTTAGTAAATATTCACATTTTTAGAAAAATTGCAATAACTATTGCAAAAACAATAATCCTCCTGCCCGGGATTCCCCAAAGTGTTGTGTTGTGATTGGCGCTTGTGTCATCTGTCACTGAGTTTCTTTAGATGCATTATGCCTGTCGCCTAGTAGGCCTATAATCGATTTATTATTGCTTCAAACAACAAGTAAATTTACAATTTATTTTTTAGATTTGTCTAAAATGGCTCTTATAACACCTCGGCATAGTCAGGTGTAGGCCTATATTCAAAAAGCCAGGGTTGTGTAAGTTTAGTTGTGCTATCAGAATGATACTTAGGTTTTTTTCCTAAAACTGCGAACTTTTTCAAGCAAGGGAATATTACAAATGAAAGTGTTTTTAATATAATCCTATTACTTTAAATGAGAAATGAATGTATATTTATAAATCCTATCTCAAAAACGGCTCTAACGATTTTGATAAAATTTTGCATGTAGGTGTAGTTTTTATTTTAAGTTCACCTACTTGGTTGAATTTGGTGTAGAAACGCAAATTTTTTAGAAAAATTAAATTTAAAATTGATAATTTTTAACATGGGGTCATATGAGTTGCCAATAACAACAAAAAAGTAAACAAAAGAATCATCCAGCTGTTCATGACAAAGCCACTTAAAACTTTTATAGCACGTTGCCAGTATAGTAGAATAGAACAGAGATAATACAATTGAGTACAGATTGCTCATGGAGTATTATCCCCATCTAAAAATCCCAAACAGGTAAACAGTTGTTTTTTAGGTTTAGAAATAATTAATATCAAAGCAACAATGTGTATTTGTTTACATAAAGGCGATTTTATGATTTAGATTTTCTCAATTTAAATCATCAGTTTAATGTTTCTTAAAGTTCGCAAATACAATTTATGAAATAAAGATAAGCAAATTCTCAAAGATCTTCAAAGAACAAGTTTATTTCATGAGGACAAGGTTCATATCAGAAAAAACCGTGATATTATTCAACTCAATCCACCTCAAACTTCAGTTTGTACTTCAAAATTTAGATGCTCAGAAAAGTTATCATCATTTATGAAATTTATTATTACTAGAGGCTTGAAGGGGCTAATAGCCCCTAAGCATAATCCTTCTTTACTATAGTGCAAAATACCTTCTTAGAAAAAAAGGCTTTTGGATCCACAAAAGTATGATTATTTCTAGCATTTGGTTTTAATTAAACAAAGCAGACGTTTTTATATCCTAATGGTTTTTAAATTACAGCTATTTTACGTTATTTCTCATTTTATAGTAAGCTTAAAGCAATTTAAGTATTTTCCCCCAGTCCCTGATATGGAGACCTTCAGTTTCAGCCCCCCCCCCCCCATCATACTGCGACTTTCATTATAAGAGTTTTAAATGTCAATTTTAACTTAACAGCTGATTACCTTTGGGTAAATCTTTAGTCAGATTAAAAAAAAAAAAATAGAACTCGGCAACTGTAAACATGAACCAGCTTATGAAATGAACATAATTTTAAAATGTGTAATTTACACTTGGGACCCCTAGTACATAATTATTTAAGAGTTTAGGGAGACACTGTGGTGCGATCATCACAGTGTGTAACCTTACCTGATGCCTCTGTAGTTCGGCGATCGCTCAAGGAAGGGATGGAGCCTGGTAGTAAACAATTAGATGGGATATATGGGGGGGGCGGCGGTCGCCAATCTCGCCCAGGGCGGCAAAGTCCCTAGGGTCGTCAACAGCAAGCATACAAGTGTCCACAGCAGCTGTATGTAAATACTTGTAAGCTATAGGGCTAAGGTGACCAGACGTTAGTTTTTTAGGGATGTGTCCTGTTGTCTCAATAAACTCTTTTGGGATGCCCATTTGTCCCATTTTGGGAGTTTCGGCATTATTTATACAAAAGGTACTTTTTATATTCAACTTTTAGCATAAATTAAACTTTAATATCTAGGTATCAGACAATATGGGCCTAAAGCTTTTTAAAAAGCTCCCTAGTTGCCTTAAGGAAACAATTTTGGACTCAACCTTCAAAAGCAGATTCGAAGAATTTCTTTTGCTAAAAGCATATTATTCTTTGGAAGAGTTTAAATGAAAAATTTTAAATGAAAAAATCAGTAAATATTATTTAAACATAAATAATACCATGTTTTATTTAAACCACGTTCTTATTTTTGTTTTGTAAAATTGTACCATGTTTTATTTTATTTTATTATCTTTAAGCAGTACTATGTCCCTGTTACTTTAATTTAATTTTGATATAGCCTTCCCCAGTGGTTAACACATTCTAAGATGGGGGGGGGGGATTACTTACTTCAAATTTAGCAAAAGAGTAAGGATCCAGAAAATCTTGGCCCTCCAATCGAAAAGCTGAAACTAGACCCGTGATGGTGTGTGTAATCTTATTTTAGATTAAATAAAAATTTACCTTTTGCTATTTGATAGCGTGAAGAAGGCATGGTTTTTGTTCATTGAATGTGTTATCCATTTTTATTATACTTACTACCTACTGATGGTACTACCTTTCCATTTGGCCATCAATTATATACTTGATTATCCTATCATATTTTTTGGTTTTATTTCATTTCAGATACAGCTGCTGTGTACCACAATGAAGAGGCAATTGGAGTTGCCCTCAAAGATCTGCTCCCCAAATATAACCTCAGACGAGAGGATATCTTCATTACGACCAAATTATGTGAGTTATCTTGAAAATAGCTATTAAGTAAATACATTATTTTGTCGTGAGAAAATTCAATCATAAAGGGACTAACAATGATTTTACAAAGAATAGGGTGGGTAAACTTTAGTTTAAAATTAATTAAAAAAATACCCCTGTTGCAGCAGACCTGCATACTCAGCAAATTTCAAATGCAAAAGAGCCGTATTTCAATCCAACATGGCGAGATTTTACATATTTTTTCAACCTTCATAAGAGTAACATGGGGAATGAGTATGCAGGTTTTCTGCAACAGGTATGTTAAAACTGGTTGGTTTTAATTCAATATTTAATAGATCTGAACTAGAAGAAGCCATGTACCAAGTTTTATAGAGATATGTTGAGGAATAAGCGAGATATAGCATGTTATTTATTTCCCATAAGTATAACATTGGGACAACGTAAGTAGATGCCAAGGGTATGTTATAAAACAGCTGAGTTAAGCACAAATGGAAATTATTGTCGTAATTATGACATGGTTGACGTATATTTAACGTCTTAGTGAGGTAAAATACTCAGGTGGGTCCCACCCGAAAAACACTTCAAAACCCACCCCTTTAAACCAACACATCACCGTCTCAGTGACGTCATCACTACGTCAGTCATCCGTCATCAAATACCTCATATAATACGTCACTCATACGTCACAATTACGACACTAATTTCCATTTTTGCTTAACTCAGCTGTTTTATAACATACCCTTTGCATCAACAACCGTACTGTGTTTACCACTTCCAATATCTCGGTAACCAATGGACATATTAAAATACTTAACTGTTTGTTTTTCAAGCTGAATTCAATGGTGCTAACGAAAATTGGATTAGTTTTATTTTTCTACCAGCAGTTGCCCGTGGCTTCGCTCACGACAAAAACTATAACACCCTCTGCCTAAATGAAGATGGTACCACATACTGAGTATATAATTAAACAGATACAATACAAAAACTAATGATGTCTTTATTTCAACTTTTATATTACTTATTACATAGTACATATTACCTAAAAGAAAAAAACAACCATAGAACAGTGATAAAAGGAACCAAATTATAAATCAGCTGTAAAGACGCTTAAACCGCTTCTTGATTGAATGAATATTGACAATTTAAACTAAAGATCATCCATTAAATTTATGTGGAAAATTTTCAGAGCTTTTACCCCACGGAAAAACCCTTAAAACTTCAAATTTTGAAAACCCCGTTCTCAGGGGATGCTCACGCCCTAAAAGAACGTCCATATGAAGTTTCAAGTTTCTAAGTCTAGTTCAAGTAGTTTGGGCTGTGCGATGATAGGTCAGCGGTATTTGACAAATAAGTAGATATATTTTCATGAACCAGAAAGATGTTTTAGGAATTCGCTAAGTACGCAGGTCTGCTCTGATAGGAGTATTTACAACTATTGCTGCCTCCCGCAAGAGGCATTTTTATTTGGCCTCTTTATACTATACATGCGAGCAAATTCAGTGCCCCGTCAGTAAAGACCCTAAGGGTATCGCTGTCTGGGAAGGCTTATACCCAGTAGGCCTATCGCTGAATCTGATCGCGCATGTATATGTGGCCCTCAGGCAGGAAATACCCCCGTCGCAGAAGACCGTGTGTACTTAGCGAATCCTATAGCAGTTTTCTGTTTCATGAAAGTAAATGTAAGTGGAATATAAAATGCCTTGATTAAATGAAAACAAAATATTTTCTAAAATTTTTATGGTCTATTATAAACAACAACAAAAATACATAGTCGTCCTGCAATTTTTGAAAATTATGTAGATAAAATAAATGGTTTACATTAGTATAACCTTATAACCGAACCGGCATCGGCAGGTGACCAATAAATTGAACAACAGATTTTACTAAATTTATCAAGTTTAATTTTCACCCGAGTTACTTAGCAAAAGACATGTTTTAGAAAAATACAACCATTATTATGCACAACCGACGGAAACAGGTTTACAAAGAATAAATTTGATTCATGTTAACTAATTTAGAATTTTGAAAAGATTTGAAAAGAGGGAAAGACACGCGTCGCGTCGCTCGCGTCTGCTCAGTGCTACATTTCCATGGCGACTGCCCCCTCTCCCCAGAGCTCCAAGCCAACAGCCAAGCGGCTGAAATCCAACATGGCGACACCTTCATTGTACGATTCAATGATTCCTTTTGGCATGACTGAAACTACCAAGCCGCTTCGGGCGAGGCTTCCAGCCTGCGCCACGCTGCTGAGACTGCAAAGTTTGCAAATTCTTTACGCCTGGGAAAGGTTCATCTTACTTTGTCTCAAGCGTAGCATTTCCGGTGAGAGAGACTGCGCAGTTTAAGACCGCTAAGGGAGTTGAGAATTTATTATTATTTCTTCTACTGACCAATAAAATAGTTAAAAATATATTAATTCCGTTCCTTCTTTTATCATGATGGACTGTAGAGTGACGGTAGTTGATTATGGAACGGTTCATATTGGATACAGACAACAAATTAGGTCATTTAATCATGGAGATTAGTTCTCATGTCGTTTAATTAGCCTTGTTATACAGTCAAAGGGATTTTGGGCCGTCACATTAGCTCTTTCATAAACAGCTGTTATTAGGAAGGAAGGTCTTTTAAATATCTCTAGTCAGTGATTTGTTTTATGTTCTATTCCTGACAGCTGGTTTTTCATCCTACTAAATTTCTTGCTTTTAACATATGTTTAAATATAAACATTTTATAACTTTATCCTATACTCTTATAGGAGCAATGTTATCTTGCGTGCTTGGTTGTATGTTTGTTTGCTCAATGATCTCAAAAACAGCTCCGGGGATTTCCTTAAAAGTCTGGAAATAAGTAATTTATGACTCAAAAACGTCTTTTATGCAGATTACTTGGCCAGAGGAAATCTAATAATGTAATATATCAAATTTTAAAGTTGTAAAATTTTAACATTGGCCTTATGGGTTGCTGTGATAGCAACGAAAATAAACAAGGAAATTGTAAACAAATGAAGTAATCATAACAGCTGTTTGGAATCTACAGCTATCAAGGGAAAATACTGCAAGTGGGATGAAGAGACCATGGAGCAATAAAAAACGTTTCTATTTATCAATTTTATGACATTGAATTATTATATAGTAACTGGATGAACTGGTAAACATGAAATAGTCTGGTTGCAGTTGAAAAAACCTAGAAGTGAGGTCCACCCGAAGTTTTTTGCTGATTTCTGTTTCTTCAAGATCTACATAATTCAGATCTGCCGGGTGCCACTTTATCACCCTTGAGCAAATTCAAATATCCAAGATGGCTTAAAACCATATAATTAAAAAAATATATATTTCCTCACTGCATTTTTTACGTGCATTTTTTCAAGATATTGACCAACGCCTATCATCGTTGGGTGGCTAATCCTACATTTTGACAAGATAATATTTTTCGGCCGCCATATTGGATATCAACTTAATTTTAGCGAATTTCCCCTATAGGGAAGAAGCTATTACCGTAGGTCTCATGGTAAGACCTAAGCCCGAGACCATGATAACTTTTCGTTTTAGGGCCACCAGAAGCAAAAAACACCATTCGTTCGAATTTTTATATATCTATCTATCTATCTATCTATCTATCTATATATATATATATATATATGTCTGTCAGCACGATAGCGGCCGTAAATATGATCCGATCTTAATGAAATTTGGAACAGACATGTAAAGTGGTAATCGAGATGGACGAGTTTGTGAACCAGCCCGATCGGATCACCGGAAGGAGGGGTAAGGGGGGATAAACACCCCCAAAAATGTTTTTTTTTGGGTTTTTTACATATAAAAATTAAATTTATCGAATCTTTGTTGGCACCATTGAATTCAGCTCAAAAAAACAAACAATTTAGTGTTTTGAATCATTGCTCTATGTCCATTGGTTACCGAGATATTGAAAGTGGTAAACACAGTACGTTGTCCCAATGTTAACCTTATGGGGAATAAGTAAAATTCTATATCTCGCTTATTTCTCAACATATCTGGATAAAACTTGGTTTGTGGCTTCATCTAGATGAGATCTAATGTATTTTAGTCTAAAATCACCGAAATTTCAATTTTTAGTGGCAGCAAACCTGCATAATCATTCCCCATGCTATCCTTATGGGACATAAAAAAATTCTATATCTTACTTATTTTTTAACATTTCTTGACAAAACTTGGTATATGGCTTCTTCTAGTTAAGATCTACTAAATAATGAATTAAAACCAACCAGTTTTAACATACCTGTTGCAGCAAACCTGCATAATCATTCCCCATGTTATTCTAATGGAGATTACAAAACATGCAAAATCTCGCTAAGTTGGATTGAAATACCAATTGTTGTGTTGCATCTGAAATTCGCTGAGTATGCAGGTCTGCTGCAACGGGGGTATCTTTTTTAAATGTAAAGATGGTGTTGTGGCGCATCAGTATGAGCTAGATTTTTACGCTGATTACAATGCTGAAATCCATTTTTGAAAATATACATCCGTTAAAAAGATATACTCAAATTAAATTTTATCCCTATACATTTCTTATGGACGTTTCGTAATTTCAATATTTTTGGGGATTATTTTCCTGCTACCTCTCATTATAATAAAGATATGTAGTTCATTTTGGTCTTAAAATACTCGGTGAATTACCGGCTTTCATTTGAGATATTAATCATCAACATCGGACAAGTGACAAATGAGCTATAAGGCTAAATGTAATTAAAAAATCAATTTTTCTGAAATTTGTTTTTCATTACGTATGTATATATCTGGTTCTAAATAAGGTATTTAGTTAATTTTGATCTTAAAATACGCAGTGATATGTCGGCTTTTATTTAAAATATTGATACGTGAAATTGGTTAAGCTGTAAACTAATTTTAAGGCTCATTACGACAATAAGATTAGTATTTTTTAAATTTTACGCTTAATAGTGGATTGTAACTCACCGAACTTGTTCGAATTAAATTATCAGAGCTGAATTAAATCAAATGAAAGCCGATATTTTACTGAGTCTTTTAAAAATATCCAGAAATCAGACCTTTCCTGGAACTGGAGACATGAGTCTTTATATAAACGAAAATGTCTGAAAATTTTTATTTTTAATGGGTTTTAGAACCACATTTTTAAACATCTCTCCTGAAACTCAATTGTTTTAAATAATTTATGACTCAAATGAAAGCCAATAATCTACTAAGTCAATTAAGACCTTTACTATTTTTGAGTCTTCTTTGGAACTAGAGAAATCCTTAAAGAAATGTAAAATTATGCAAGTAAAACAAATTTATGTTGAGTGAAAGCTCATAAAGTCACATAATCTTTAGTCCGATGTTATTGAGAGTCAGCTTACTTGAGAGCTGATAGTTTACTGAGTGATTTAAGACCAAAATGAATTTAATACCTCATTTAGAATCAGAGGTATTAATACTTGACTAAAAAATAATTTCTGAAAAATTGATTTTTAACTTAAATTGAGCCTTATAGCTCATCTGTCACTCGTCCGATGTTGATTATTGATATCTCAAATGAAAGCCGGTATTTCACTGAGTATTTTAAGACCAAAACGAACTATATATCTTCATTATAATGAGCGATAGCAGGAAAATAATCCCAAAAAATACTGAAAATACGAAACGTCCATAAGAATGTATAGGGATAAAATTTATTTGAATATATCTTTTTAACGGATGAATATTTTTAAAAACGGATTTCAGCATTGTAATTAGCTTAAAAATCTAGTTCATAATGATGCGTCACAACACCATCTTTACATTTAAAAAATTAAGTTGATATCCAATATGGCGGATCCAATATGGCGGCCGAAAAATATTATCTTGTCAAAATGTAGGATTAGCTACCCAACGATGATAGGCGTTGGTCAATATCTTGAAAAATGCACATAAAAAATGTAGTGAGGAAACTTTTTTTAAAATTATATGGTTTTAAGCCATCTTGGATATTTGAATTTGCTCAAGAGAGCAAAGTGGCACCCGGCAGATCTGAATTATGTAGGTCTTGAAGAATCAGAAATCAGCAAAAAACTTCGGGTGGACCTCATTTCCAGGTTTAGGTTCAAAATGCGTTTTAGCAACTAGACTAAAATAACACCGAGCAAAGCTCGGTCCACCAGGTACTAATCTGCTAAAGGGAATATATTATGGGATCTTTGAGAGGGTCTATGCTGGAGTCCTGAGGGCCAGATTAGGATGAAAACCATTTAGTTGCCCTATTTTACACCTAGAGAATGAGTGTACAAAATTTCAGCTTTCTAGGTGCATGGGTAGTAAGAGAATTAGTGTTGAGAGAGTGAGTGAGTGAAGGCTATGCCTTTTATAAGTATAAGATGAGAAGAAACGTGAGTGAATGGATAATATACATGGAAACTAACGATAGATTAAATGCCATTAATATTTAATACTAAATTAAATGTTACTTTTATATAGTAAATGTCAATAAAAAGAAATATTAGAAACCAAAACATAAAATTGACTGAAATCATAAAACATCTGTAACGACGAATCCATCAGTGAAGGTAACTACCATCTGCTTGGAACACTGAAAATGTAAACAAAACGTCATCCCCTTGAATTATGGGGAAATTCAAAACAAACTTGGTCATAATCAAATAAAACTCAGTTTTTAGAAGCTTGTTGTTTCGTCTTAAACCTTCTCATATGTGCATACAACACAGGAAAAAAGTTTCAGCCATAACAGTACTCAATTTTTTGCGTGAAACGCGGTCTAAGGTGTGATGTTGAGCGTTACCAACAGACATAGTGACAGAAATTGAGATAAGCCTAGTTTCGGATTCTCTGACCTTCATAACGCAAAAATAACCAATAATTTAATAATTCTAAGCAATTTACAGACAAAACTCTAATTTTATTTATATAGATGTAAAAACTCAAAAAACCCTTTTTGGGTGGAGTTTATCCCCCTTTACCCCGCCTTTCGGTATTCCGAATGCGCTGATTTACAAACTCGTCCGAATAAATACTACTTTACATGTCCATGCCAAATTTCATTAACATCGGACCATTTTTACGTGAGTTATCGTGCTTAAAGACACACACACACACACACACACACACATACACATATATATAGTATCCTATACTCTTTTATATATATATATATAGTATCCTATACTCTTATACGAGCAATGTTAAAATTGTTTTATATTCAGTTTGATTTTCGTTTATGTTGGTATTCCTACTCTCCCTGATGTTTCTCCCAAAGCAGAAGAGTAGTCCGTCAGAGAACGTTTCAAACGCCAGTCATTTAGAACGTTATAACCCCCCCAAAAACACGTAAAGTGACTTAAAATACTTAATGGCAAGGAAAAATTTAATACAATGCTACATTATGATGTTATAAATAGGGTATTAAAAATTATACATGATTATAAGTTCTAACCTTGAAAAACCAGCAAATTTTAGAATTCAACTTTCAACGCTTGATTACTCGAAACTAGGTTTTTGTCGCTTAGAACGTTTTATGGGGGACCCCTTCAACTATTAATACTCTTCTCTCCTATTATTGCTAAAATTCTTGAATCTCTTTCTGTTTGTAGTAGGCTTAAGTTTGTATCAATATTTTCAAGATAATGTTCTCATTCATAAAAAGTGCTTGTGTTATAAATAAATAAATAAATTAGTTTTATGCTGCCAACCCAGCTGACAGCCACAAGACTTTGCTGTGAAGTGTCATTTATGGACTGAAAAAATGATATTTTTGATGAAAGTTTTTTGTACACTAAAAGCCTGATAATTTACTTGTATCATTTCAGGGCTTGTTTAGTTAAGCCCTGATTTATTATTATTATTATTATTATTATTATTATCATTAATTTTTTCATGTTTTTACAAGTAAACAGTTCTGAAAAAATTTTGGATCCATCAATATTGTATAATTGTTCCCTGTTAAGTCCCGAAAAAAGAAAATATATAATAGTATACACTTTTATTCAATAAAACATAACTTATACATGTTCAATAAAGTAAGTTCAATAAAGTAACTTGTGTAAGAAGGTCCTGCCAGTACAGAGATTATTGGCTGCCAGATACAGGGTTAAAGATATATTTTTCTCTTTGAAAGTGTAGTTCCAAGGAATCTGAGCGACAGTTGTGCATGTGTGAGTCTGCCTGTGCATAATCATTCTTAATAAGACAGGTACCTCATGGAGGACGTTATCCTGAATATGAGTGAAGGATGAGTGTGATGATCGTGATGATACTTAAATGGATGAGTGTGAGTGGGTCCTTCTGTCCGTCGGTTGAAGTTGGTGTTTGCCTGCGGAATGAGTGTGCATGAATGACCCAGGACTTACAGTGCAATGGCCTTATTATTTTCATATTGAAGTTGTACTATAAAGTAGTATGTGATTTTTTTCTTTCATTTTGGTATTTCTGTTTTTTTCCACTTTTCTCTTCACTTGTTAAAATAGCTTGACTGTAATTATTTTTATTGTAGTATTTATGTGGATTAAACAAATTTCATTTCACTGTTACCGACATTGTTGCAACAGCGCCTCAGGACATGTCGGAGCAGAGATGCCGAGTGGCTATCAACAAGTCGTTGGCCCTGCTGGGAGTCTCGTACCTGGACCTGTACCTGATCCACTGGCCGGGGGCTCAGGGTGTGCAAGCCAATAGTCCTGACAATGCGCGGTTGCGCATTGAGGCATGGAAGACTATGATTCAGTTTCATGACCGTGGCCGCGGAGCCCTGCGTGCCATTGGAGTCAGTAACTTTACGCCCAAACATCTTGAGCAGATCATCAAAGCGACAGGGGTCGCACCAGCTGTTAATCAGGTACGGTGTGTTATCAGATGTCAGATAGGCTTTTTAGCACATTTCTCCTGCTGCAGGGAAAAGTTGGTACTGTGACGTGTACGAAACCCCTCTGTTGGCTGTTAACTAAGGAGTCCCGTTCACAACCACATTGGGAACGTAGCTCCATTAAATAAAGAGACATGCTTGCTGACAATGAAAACACGTTTAATCTCAGGCTAAACAAAGTCAAACAAACAAATTAAAACAAAACAAATTAAAATTACTTTACGAAAATAAGATCTTAATACAATGCAAACCCAGAATAACAAAAAACATTACTTATTACTTTTATTATTATTAAAAAGAAGATTAAATTTCAATCAAAGATAACTCAAAGGGTGAGCAGCCTGGAATTCTGTATGAATAATATGACCTACACTTTAAATTTTAAAGAACTGAAAAACTAAGATTACTTACGTGGGCCCTGGACTGATGGGCCACGAGCCCTGAGGCCCCTTGGTCCTCTCACACACACCCAAAACCCCCTCCTAAGCAAAATGACCCCCAACCTCTTGTTACCTACTTAAAGCCTGAGCTGTCAGTCAGTCAGCATAACAAGAGTCTGTTTAATAATAATTCCAGTCTACTCATACAACATGCTCAAATACTTCCTCTTTACAAAGGTCAAACCACCCAACCATCACAGTACCATAGTTATCATGGTAAGACCTAAGCCCAAGACCATTATAACTTTTTGTTTTGGGGCCCTCAGAGAAAAAAACACCATTTGTTCAAATTTAAATTTAAAAAATTAAAAGGTCGCAAAAATGTCTGATCTTATAGAAATTTGTATATGGTAAACTACATGTACTTTGGTAATCGTTCAGAAGAGTTCAAAAATCAGACCACTGGAAGGGGGATATAACCCTCCAAAATGGGTTTTTTAAGTGATTTACTTAGCAAAATTTCAATGATCAAATTATGATTTGTACCATTGATTTCAGCTGGAATAAATCAATCAATCTGTGACGGATATTTCCTAGAGGGAGAAAAGATGATCGAATACTGAAGTAGTCCGAACCGTAGGAAATCACGTCACGGGTTGTCAGAGGCCTTGGAATCGCTCAGCTCGGTCGCTGGGATAATTCCAGGGGTCGAGGATCGAAATCACAGCAGTTATCAGATATTCAAATATGAGAGCTCGGTTATATTCAACCTATTTTATGTTAAACTCAGAATTGCCTCCAGATAGCCTCAGCTATGGGGCACAGAATTTCAAACAACTCTACCTAGGCTAAATAATTTAGAATTACCTATGGAGTTTACAGAAAGCCAATGGAAGACCTCAGGTCAACTGACGTACCTCGAGAAAAGAAATACTAATTCTGAGAGCACCTGCTAAGTAAAACACCCTCTGCTGTTTTCCCTATCTCTGTGAGATATTCAAGCACTAGTTACCCATAGTAATGTTTACCCTAGTCAAGAAACAACATTAAACTATTTCTCTTGTGGCCAATAATTACAGGAGGAGGACAAACCTTACACTCCTGTAGCACAGCAGGTTTGGACAACCATAAGCCTGTTACAACAGCAGGAAAACTATAGCAAGTAACTCAAACCAGTAAAATCACCAATTATTCTAAATTGGTTTAAACAGAATTCGGAAACCACAAAAGGAAAACTAAATAACAATTGGCACCAAGATAATTACTTTAACTAATCTTGGTTACAGCCAAGAGATGAACAGGATAGGTCTCGGACCCTATCCTGCGACACGATCAACTTTAAGAAAGTTTACAGATTGAATTATTAACTTAAATTCAGAAATGAAGCTGACGTACCTTTAATACAAAATGTATTGGAAGACGACGAAAAGACGGCACTTAGCGTAAGTGTCCCGGGGAAGAATTCGCACAAGAACAGAACTCGAATTACGAACCGGTCACTTCCGAAGCGCAGCCACAAGTGTCGATCCAGGGGTTATCAGCACACCATGTGCTCACCCCTTCCGGTGATGACTAACCAGCCTTTTTTTCCAGTTGATAACACTGCTGGTTAAAAGCTCAAAAAAAGTCTTTTCCGGTTACTGTTTTTCAGCGTCCGCCAGAAAAACAGATCGGCGCGCTCGGCGAAAAGAAGAAGATGGCAGGCTGTCAACCCATAACCGCCGGTCAACCCATCGGCTACTTAGAGGTTATGTTTCACGTTGTTTACAAACACCACCCGAGTTTCGGTCGCAACCGAGTTATTGAGAGAAGTGATCTAATTCCGTGACCAATTAAATGTTTGTAGTCGCCATTATACGCCTCAACACTTTGCTTTCCAAATCAAAATCGGCGATCGGAGTCGGCGGTTATGGGTCCGACTATGTTAGCCTTCCGATGGTGATAATTAGGGTTATAAACATCCACCCCAATACCGTGAGTTACTTAATCACTACAAGGGATTAAGTAAAGGAAATAGTAGTGTTTATTCTGATCTTCAACACTCCCTTCACAGCTGGGACCATAGGCTAGATTAAATCTAGGCTAGGTAGGCCTAAGCCAACTGGTCCCATGGCTAGGCCTAATGAGCTAACTCTAACCCCTGTGCAAAATAGGCTCATTACAAATCAACCAATTTCTTTATTCATTGAGTATACATAAAATATACAATTGAATAGTGTCTTATTGTATCAAAAAAGGTTGATTTAATAATTGCTAAACAAAAGGCTACATAAAGTTGAATAGGAAAAGATAGTTACAGGTAAGGTATGTAAAAATAGTCTAATAAAATGAAAATACCTATTTTTTAACCATAAGCTAATAATATATCCAAGAGGAGGTGGTAAAAAACTCATCCCAAGAATACAAGGATTTTTCTAGCAAAAAACGTTTAAGTTTAGGTTTGAACTTTGTGAAATTTTCTTCATTGGTTGATTTTTAATATTACTAGGTAAACGTAAAGTTGTTGTAAAGTTAGTATAACGAATCGTTCTAGCCCATTTGTTACCGAGGTGTTAAAAGAGTTAAACACAGTACATTGTCCTCATGAGAAATAAATTAAATCGATTCTACGTCTTCCTCATTTCCCAATGTATCTTAGTATCTTATTAAAACTTGGTTTTTGGCTTCATCTAGTTGAGATCTTTTGTATTTAAGCCTGATGGGAATAAATAAAATGCTATTCTTGACATAAATATTTTTTAAGATGCTACATGGAAACTTAGTAAACAACTATTTTTTGTTTTAAGACTTATCCCCATATATTAAAACACACGTCTGTGTGAACAGATGTTTGAACTGACTTTTGATTTTTAATTTGGGGAATATAACTTGATAAAAGCGTGAAAAACTGATTAAATAAAGTTTGTTTTTCAACATAAGCAAAAATGTTAACAAAAAATATCTGATCAGCTGTGCGAGATTCCGCACCGTTCTACTGGTATCTTGATAAAACTTGGTATATGGCCTCTTATAGTTGAGTTCTACTGCATATTGATTTAAAACAAAATCAGTCTGCACAAAATCAATATAACAGTGCGGAAGGTGGCGACGGCGCACCAGGTGTCCCCCACACAGGTGCTGCTGTGCTGGGCCTGCAGATGATGGATGCTATTCATAAATGGTACTTAGTGCAAAAGTCTCCCTCAATGTATTGTTGAAACCAATAAGTGTTCTGAATAAATTTTACTCATTTCAGTATTTTCCATTCCCTTGCAAAATTTCTTGTGATGATTCAGTCTGACTGCTCAGGTGGAGTTCCACCCGCACTACAGACAGCCGGACGAGATGTACGTGGTGTGCCAGAAGCACCGGATTCTGCTGCAGGCCTACAGCTCGCTGGGCGGCACACACAACCACAAGCTGCTGAGCGAGCCCACGGTGCGGGAGGTGGCAACTGCGCACCAGGTGTCCCCCGCGCAGGTGCTGCTGCGCTGGGCCCTGCAGGTCGGCTACGGTGAGTGACTTAGTCCTGCAAGCGTACAGCTCGCTGGGTGGCACACACAACCACAAGCTGCTGAGCGAGCCCACGGTGCGGGAGATGGCGACGGTGCGGGAGGTGGCGACAGCGTACCAGGTGTCCCCCGCGCAGGTGCTGCTGCGCTGGGCCCTGCAGGTCGGCTACAGTGAGTGACTTAGTCCTGCAGGCGTACAGCTCGCTGGGCGGCACACACAACCACAAGCTGCTGTGCGAGCCTACGGTGCGGGAGGTGGTGAAGGCGCACCAGGTGTCCCCCGCGCAGGTGCTGCTGCGCTGGGCCCTGCAGGTCGGCTACGGTGAGTGACTTAGTCCTGCAGGCGTACAGCTTGCTGGGCGGCACACACAACCACAAGCTGCTGAGCGAGCCTACGGTGCGAGAGGTGGTGAAGGCGCACCAGGTGTCCCCCGCGCAGGTGCTGCTGCGCTGGGCCCTGCAGGTCGGCTACGGTGAGTGACTTAGTCCTGCAGGCGTACAGCTCGCTGGGCGGCACACACAACCACAAGCTGCTGAGCGAGCCTACGGTGCGAGAGGTGGTGAAGGCGCACCAGGTGTCCCCCGCGCAGGTGCTGCTGCGCTGGGCCCTGCAGGTCGGCTACGGTGAGTGACTTAGTCCTGCAGGCGTACAGCTCGCTGGGCGGCACACACAACCACAAGCTGCTGAGCGAGCCCACGGTGCGGGAGATGGCGACGGTGCACTAGGCGTCCCCCACGCAGGTGCTGCTGCACTGATCCCTGCAGGTTGGCTACGGTGAGTGACTGTCATGCAGGCCTACTGCTCCCTTGGCCACACACACAAACACAAGCTGCTGAGCGAGCCCACGGTGCCGGAGGTGGCGACGTCGCACCAGGTGTCCCCCGCGCAGGTGCTGTTGCGCTGGGCCCTGCAGGTCGGCTACGGTGAGTGACTTAGTCCTGCAGGCCTGCAGCTCGCTGGGCCACACACACAACCACAAGCTGGCACGCAAGGTGGTAACAGGTGTATAGCTCGCTGGTGGCACACACAACCACAAGCTGGCACGCGAGGTGGCAACAGCGCACCAGGTGTCCTTTGTGCAGGTGCTGCTGCACTGGGCTCACAGGCTGGCTAAGGTGAACAAGACTACTGATTGCAAGCTATAGTGTTTTTTCCCTCATCTATTTAGTATTGCACATTGCTTGAAGGAAAAACAATAACAATAATTAATATTCTGCTGCTAGGATTTTTTTAAATATGGGTTGCATTGTCAAATTATTCAGGTGCAAAGTGCAATTTTGTGGTATCACACACTGCGGATTATCTGGATTTCTGGGGCGGGGTCCTGACCTGGATGGTGAAAAATCCAGATAATCTTGAGAACTATAACAACAGTGTACATCACACAGTGTATCATCACTAGTTCAGGGTGTCCCGGAATTCGGGAAAATCTGGGGAAACTTCGGGGATTTTGTTTGGTTGGTAATAGTTGAGAACCATGGTCGTAATATCTGTCGTTAATCTCTCAGTTGTATTACGGCCTGAAAATGGTTTGCTTGTTTCGCAGTCAACAAGTCTCTCGCTCTTAATGTGGCTGTCCATTTCTCAGTGGTATTGCTTTCGGAAGTCATGCACTCTTTTCACGGCTGTCTTGTCTATTGGCCACATGAAGGTCAGAAAGTCTGCCGTTTATACTGCGACCGTCAAATCATTCACTTTCTTTGCGACTGTCGTCGTCTGTAGCTCTTTTCGCCGCCTTCATATCTTTCAATCTTAGTGCAGACTGGAATATTTCGCTTTTTTTACAGCCAGCAAATCTGTTGGATGTATTGCAGGCAACGAGTTCCTTGCTTTTTCACGGCCTTTGGGCCGTGAGACCTCTTGGCTGTAAAATCTTTAACTTGCTCGTTTGTTTTGGGATCGAAACATGTCTCAGTCGATTCGTGGCAGACGAGTTCCTTGATCTTTTCGCGACCGTCACATCTTTCGGTCTTATTGTGACTAGAAAATTGTTTTATATTTTCGTGGTCAAAAAATCTGTCATTTACCGTGGCCAACAAATCTTTTGGACTTATTGCGGCCGGTAAAAATCACATTTTGAACGGCAACTCTCTCAGCCGCATCGTGGCCATCAAATCCTGGCCGCTCATCGTATCTTGATTGTATTGCTGGAAATTTGTTCAATCTTTTCATGGTCATTACATCTTTTGGTCGCATTGAGGCAAAAAATTCTTATGTTCCCAGCCGTAACGTTTTGGTCGTTGTGTAATTGATGGTCTCTTGATTGTATTGCATCTTGAAAATCATGCTCGCTCTTTTCATAGCCGTTAATGGTTACATTGCGGTCGGAATATTGCTCAGTCTTTCCACGGCCAAAAAACCTCAGACCATAACACAACAAATCAGGAAAATAAAATAATTTCTGACGACAAAAAATTCTTTTGTGTTAGGTTTAACAGGTTCACTATTGGCTACCACAACTACCATGATACAATTCAGATGATGTTGGATGTTGGAGGATGATATTGAGTGTGCAAGAAATTCAATCAATTCTGAAATATAGGCTCTGTAGATTAAGTTGAATAAATCATGAAAACTTCAGTAAATTAACATTTATCTTAGAGCCACAAATATGCATGGTCAGGGAAAATTATGGAAATAAGTCATTGGAGGACTGAAAAAGTCAGGGAGGGAATTCAAATGATATATTGATATGGGTACCCTGAACAAGGCCACAACAAGGCACAAAAAACAGCAGTGTTTACATAGCATTATTTAAAATAATGTTTTGTTTTTGCATTTAAATAAATTAAGTGCAGTGTAGTTTTACTAAAAGATTTTATTATGTTTGGTATTACAATTTGAGCGGTTCACAACCACAATGACCACAACTTAAAAGTTTTAAAATACATACAGTGTGTAAAATAAGTCTGTCCCCCCCTCCTTAATTTTCTTGTTTGCTAAGACAAACAAATAAGCTTTGGGGAGTGATACTAACTCAACCCAAATTATTTTTTGACGTTACCAAAAATTTTGAGTGTCCCCCAAAGATGAGGGATTTTGAGGGCAACTCAAAATGTTCAAAGCAAACCCCTTTTGAGTGACCCCTCATTTTAAAGAGCTTTCAAAAAGTAGATGAATGGAGAAAATTGGAGGTCGCTAACACGTTTCTATCAAAATTGGCAGCTTGTCAAAGTTTGTAGGAGTCGTATTCAAAACTTTGACAAGCTGCCAATTTTGATAGAAACACGTTAGCGACCTCCAACCTCCACCAATCGCCTATGTTTTTAAAGCTCTTTAAAATGAGGGGTCACTCGAAATGGGTTTGTATTTGAAAATTTTGAAGTGCCCCAAAAATCCCCCATTTTTGGGGGACAATCAAAATTTTAAATATCACCAAAAGAGACTATTTTTTAATTGAATAACTTTTTTTCCAGGCTCGATTCATTTTTACGTCAACAGAGGTGAATTATAACTCCAAACGTCCTAGACACCAGGTTTCAAGGATGTGTTGTATTCAAAACTTTGACAAGCTGTCAATTTGGGTAGAAACACGTTAGAGACCTCCAATTTTCACCATTCATCTACATTTTGAAAGCTCTTTAAAATGAGGGGTCACTAAAAAGGGGTTTGCATTTGAAAATTTTGAGTTTCCCCCAAAATCCCCCATTTTTGGGGGACACTCAAAATTTTTGACAACGTCAAAAAATAATTTGGGTTGAGTTAGTATCATTCCCCAAATGTTATTTGTTTGTCTTAACAAACAAAAAAATTAAGGAGGGGGGGACGGACTTTTTTTACACACTGTATAAATATTTCCTTTGTTTAAAGTTTTAACTGTTTTTAATGTTTACAGCTGAAAAACATTAGTGAAATGTTTCATGATCTCATCCTCATTCATAAATACCTCTGTTATAGTTGCTATGTGTATTATGTTCTTTTAATAAAAAGTATGTGCCCTAAATACAAGGTTACCCAGACAATAATCTTGAATACAATCATGTCTGATAATTTATGTGCTTATGTAATGTATAATATTTTGTGCCTATGTAATCACCCCTCAAAGAAAATCACCCATCATTTAATGTTAAGTAATTAATTTTGTTTCAATATTTTTTTTAATAATTATCGTTGCTATGAATATTATTTTAATCATTTCATTCTAATTACCATGTCAAATAACTTATTAAGTTAAGTTACATAATTATGTATATATGTATGTGGTGGAAATTGCAACCAAAGGTACTAAAAATCATTTACCCAAAATTAAGCTTCATGAGCAATCTAAATTAAGTGTTTTGGTGACAAGATTAACAATGTGCTTCAAGATTTGTAAACCCCTATGTGTGTAACAATGCTAACAATGATGATTACAATGTGAGTTGAAAAGAGGACAAGGACTCCAGCCTCAGCCATTGAAGGAATAGGATGGTGTTAACTTCTTTTAAAAGGACACAGTTCCTATAATTATATTCCCCAGTCAGGACTAGCGGTTTTTTAAGCTAGTACCTATAATTAGTCACTCCAATACTGCCAGAGTACCTCAAAGAGTCACTCCCTTTGATAAATTTAGTATCATGATTATTATTTCATCATGTACCTGGCGAAGAAACATTGCATGCTGATTTGGTAAGACCCAACCAACTAAATTTTTACTACTGGCAAGTGTAGTAATAATTAAGAATAACTGAAGCAAGATTTTCAAGAACTTTATTAATTATTTGATTTATTGTATTTTGAATTATTAACTGTATAAATTTTATCAAGACCAATATAAACTATTTCATTTCGGCCATCTTGGAACTGAAGCTCAATTGGCTATATTGTTACAAGCATCCAAAATTATGATATTGGACTATAATTAGACCTATCATTCTATTTATCCAAACAATACTGAAATTGTGAACTGTCGGAGCACTATTGAAAATTCAGGACTGTGGCCTTAAGCCTAATGCCAAGACCCATGTTTGTAAACCTTGATTTACACTTTGCAAAATTATTTGGCATTGTATTAGAATCAATAAATGTTCCTTGTATTCCTTTATAATTTTGATTACTTATTTTAGTATAGGTATCTTGTATAATATAAGAATAAGACTAAGCCTAGTACTTACTAGTCCGGGTATTATCCAAAATTTGAAACTACAAGGGCAAATCTCTACATAACAAACTAATTACAAACACAAAACTAGTAGTAAAGAACAAAATATCAAATATTTATTTATTCAATCGATCAGTCAATAAGTATGAGGTTTATTATATTAGTTATTTAATTAACAAGTAGTGTGCAGTTTATTCATGAAAGGTGTCAACCAGAACAAATGTTTTGTCACAGCTGTGATCCCCAAGTCCGTGACGCCAGAATACATCCGCACCAACACCCAGTTGGACTTTCTACTCTCCAGTGAAGACATCTACAACATCTCTCTACTCGGACGACAAGAGAAGTATGCTTGGGATCCCAGCGGTGTCTTCTAAAAAATGTTATTTATCTTGTTCAACCATTTCATTTGTACCATATATAATTGTATTATTTTAAATTATATGTATTTTTATAAGTTGAAGCTGTGTAATCATCGTTTGTTAATGCCACAAACTTCGTAAGAGTAATCAATCCTATTTGAATTTAAAGCTTTTAAGTTAAACCAATGTTAAACATGAGGTATCAGATTTTGAATTAAAAAATTACTAACTAGTCCCTATAATCCAAAACTCGGTTACCCGAAATTCTACTTAATCTGGAATGCTGTTGGTATGGGAAATTCTGCCCAATCATGGGTAAAAAATTGGGTTAAACTTTGCCAAAGATGTTAATAGCCTTATTTGATTGTCCCCATAATCCGAAACGCTGTTGGAATGGAAAATTTTCCCCAATCCTGGGTAAAAAATTAGTGAAACTGCCAGACATGTTAACAGCCTTCAATTTGATTGTGCATAAACAGCGGGTGTAATTTTGTGAACGACGATTGCATGTGTTTACTGACCATAATTGGATAGGTGAAACACATAAATTGTTGGTAACGGTAGGGATAACCTTGCAAAAAAATTAAATGACTGTTAAAATCAATTGTGTATATTTACCAATCGCAAGAACAACTCTGTAAAATAAGCAAATGGGCCAATAATTTGATGGCATATAATATTTACCATTCACGGATATGCGACGCAGTATAGCGGTGAAATTAGGTTTGCAGAGACATTCGCGTGTCTTTAACAACGGCGGAAAAACTACAGAAGTAACTTAACAAAAATATTTGCAAGAATAGATTAAACACTATATTTAGTAATTATTTTTTTATTTTAGTCGTAATTCTGCTTAATCCAAAATATTCGCTAATCCGAAATAAGTCCGATCCAATTATTTTGAATCATCCACTGTATGACAAATTATAAATATTAGTTTATTGTAGTGACACATTGTTTATTAAACTATTAGCTATTGCACCTGTTCTTCGCACAGTCAAACTAGAAAATTAACAATGGTTCCCATGGAAACAAAACAGAAAACTACCAAAATAAAAATTAGCACAAAGTTTACTAACATAATAGTACTGATATTTTTTGTTGGCCTTCTTGATCTTGATCAATAACGATATTCAACTTCCAAATAATTTACATGATAGTACAAATAAACTAGCTATATAGGCCTAATTCCTTAAAAATAAAATACAATTCAATAATGTTCAATTCATATTTTACATGTTGGCTGCGGAAAACCCAATGCATTGCACTTCAAAAATGTAAATAGAATTTTTTCCTTCTCCTGGTGAAAGGAACCGCAACAACCTTTGACGGGGTGATCGAGAGTCCAACCTCCAAACCAGTCGGCCACCAACCTCAGAGCGTGGTTCATGAGTTCAGTGGATTGTATCAGTGTTAGTTTTACTTACATATATAGGAAATTCCGTTTAGAAAAAATAGAAAATAATCTTTTATAAACATTTAAAAACACTTTTATTCCAAGAATGTTTTCTTACTACTCAAAAATAATAACAACAATATTTTATTTATTTACATAGCCAGCTGTCAAAATTAAGACCATTTGAAATCAAATTCCACATTCTCCCACCAAGTTAACCAGTTTGGTTAACTTCATCTGTATATCTCTGTGGGATTTTTACTTGTCTTCCATGTCTTGTGATCCGTGGAGTCCGTGGAGGTAAACATTCACATTGGTCTTCTTGACTCAACATCAAACAAAGTCTTTGCACTGGCCGAAGGAGCTCTCCACCATTGGAAGTTTTGACTTTGACAAGCCGAACTATTCCATCTTTTCCAGGTAACAGCTCAACTACTTTAGCTATTGGCCAATCTAAACGTTTTAGGTTTTCGTTTTTAACGATAACTACATCTCCAATCTTAAGTTGAGTTTTATGTTTATTCTTATTATGTTGTTTAAGATTCCCAAGATATTCTGACCGAAATTCTTTTCTCAAATCCTCTCTTAGCTTCATCCAATGTTTAAGTTTCTTGTCCAAATTGGTTGATTCAATTACATCAATTTCTGGCATGCCAACTTCACGTATGTCTTGAATAAACATGGCTGGTGTGATGGGAACTGGTTCATTTAAATCGTCTGAAATATATGTTATTGGTCAAGAGTTTATTACACTTTCACAGTCACATAAAACGGTTTCCATTTCTGTGTAACTCAAAGTTGACCGTCCCAATACTCTCCTTAGTATTCTCTTGATCAGACCGATCATGCGTTCGAAAAATCCACCCCACCATGGAGCACTTGGTGGGTTGAACTTCCACTGTATTCTCTCAACACTACAGTACTCTTGAACCTTTGACCAGTTCATACGTTGGAAAGCTGCACCAACAAAATTTGTTCCGTTATCACTGAAAATCACTGTTGGTCTTCCTCTTCTAGATACAAATTGCTTAAAAGCTTGTAAGAATTCTTCTGTTGTCAGGGATGTCCAGGGGCGTACTCAGACCGGGATAGACGGTACAATTTTACTGGGGCCCGGGGTGAAGGGGGGGGCCCGGGGCGGGCCGAAGGGGGGCCCGGGGGGGCCGTAATTGACCTCCGAAATAGCGGAAAGCCCCCGAGAAGGGCCCGGGTATTATGGGTAAAACACCCGGGAATGGGTAAAAAGGGCCCGCAAAGAACAAAAACCGGGACGTGTGAGTAAAAAAAAAAAAATAAAAAAAGGTCATCACTTTTCCCGAGCCGGGAATCAGCTGCGGTTTTGAGTGCAACGGGTGCAGTACCAGGACATGAGGGGCCCGGCCGGCTTAATATCTTTACCGGGGCCCGCCACAGCTGGGTACAGCCCTGGGGATGTCCAAAGTTCAAGATGAACAGCTCTCACGACTCCACAGGTAGACAGACAGATCCAAGATTTTCTCTTGTTTTTCAAATAGACTGGACCAGCTAAATCAATACCAGTGACTTCAAATGCACTGGCATCCCTTACACGCTCAACTGGCAATGGAGGACTTTCTGCAGTAATTTTCTTTGAATCTTGACGTTTACATTGAACACAATTTGTAATGACAGATCTTATTGTTCTTCGTCCACCCAAAATCCAAAATCGTTCCCTAATAATTGCTAGAAGTGTTAGGGTTCCTGCGTGACAGTTCTTGTGATGTAGGTCCATTATTAGTATTTTTACTACAGGGTGGTCCTTAGGCAAAAGCACAGGGAATCGAAAATCTTCACTGTCCGGTCTGTTGGATATTTTTGTTCTTAGCTGCATAACACCATTCATATCTTCAAAAGGATGAAGACAAGATATTTTATTATTCTTCAAACTAATAGATGATTCCTTTTGTACAAACTTCAGACATTGGGCCTCTGCATTTGTGACCTCTTCTAGTGAAAGATCTCCCATGTTTGCTACAAAACTGTGGTTATTGTAGCAAACATAAGAAGCAATGTTATTTTTCTTCGATCGACAGTTGTTAATAAAACGATTCATCCATGCTATCATCCTAACAATTTTCACATACTTTGAAAAATATTTGAAGAGCCAGTTTGATGGACTTTCAGATGGAGATGTATTCACCATCAACGTTGTTCCCTTTAACTTCTCCTTTACAATTGCTTCCTCATCATATTTAAATTCATGAGATGGCCAGTACGCTTGAGGTTGTTTAAGCCATTCCGGACCCTCCCACCATGAGGAAGCAACAGGATGTCTAGCTGAACACCCCCTAGATGGCAAATCGGCAGGATTAAGAGTGCCAGGAACGTGATTCCATTGTTCTGGTTGCGTCAGCTGCCTAATCTCTGCTACTCGATTCTTCACAAAAGGCGCCCATTGCTCATCTCTGTGAATCCAGGCTAGAACTGTGGTATAATCACTCCAGAAATATGACTTACAATCCATTGGCAAATACTTCGAGTTATATTGATAAAGCCTTGCCCCAATCAACGCTGCAAGATGTTCCAGACAAGGTATTGTCACAGACTTCACTGGAGCCACTCTTGTTTTTGCACTAATCAGTTGAACTGATACTTGACCCTCTAATTCTACTCTGAGAAAGACGGCAGCAGCATAAGCAGATTCGCTTGCATCACAAAAAGTATGTACAGACAATTTACCTGCTCCTACTCCTTCAAGAAGCCATCGTTTTACTTTGACATCAGCAAGATAAACTAAATCTTTCAACCATAACTGAAAACGTTTATTGATTTCCTCACTTACTTCATCATCCCATTCGGTTTTACTGTTCCACAGCTCTCGAAGGATTAGTTTAGGTTCTAAAACCACTGGACATGAGAATCCTATCGGATCAAAGACACTATGAGACAGAGAAAGAATTGATCTCTTTGTTACCTTCTCGGGCACACGTCGAAGTACGTCACAACTGACCGACAGAACATCCTCCTTCCTGTTCCATACCAAACCTAAAACTCCAGTACTACTGTTTTCAGGTTCTAAGTGAGGATCATTGTACTCCCACCCACGAAGATCAAATTTTCCTTCTGCC
The DNA here is from genome assembly GCA_035578135.1 of Flexamia atlantica. Lineage (NCBI taxonomy): Eukaryota > Metazoa > Arthropoda > Insecta > Hemiptera > Cicadellidae > Flexamia > Flexamia atlantica. The sequence continues at coordinate 50,976,481 of JAQJVK010000005.1, read as the reverse complement.
ATCAAAGCTCGAGCCTCAGAAATCAGAATCTGGAGTTCCTTTTTGCTGTCAACACTCGTTATAAAGTTATCTACATAAAAAGAATCTTTTAAGCTTACAATAGTCGATTCTGAATAAGGTGATTCTCCTCTGTGATACTTCTCATGAGCTGTAGAAAGGTGACTCTGTATGACTGCACTTAGTTGGTAAGGACTACATACTACGCCAAACACTACTCTTCTATGGCGATATACTACACTATATCCTGATCCATCTTTCCATAAAAAGCACAAGTAATTACGGTCATTGGGACATACACTGATTTGTAAGAAAGCTTTTTTAATATCTGCTACAACTCCGTTTTGTTTCAATTGAAAGCGTAAAAGCAAGTTAGGTATCTGTTCAATCAAGTTAGAACCCTTTTCAAGACAGTCGTTTAGGCTAGGACTACGGGATTCGTGGGCAGATACATCAAAAACTGGTCTTACTTTTGTGGTGCTTTGCTCTTTAATTACTGGTCTATGCGGCAAAAAGTGTTTAACATTACACATTTCATCATCAGGCACCTTCTCAATTATTTCCTCACTCAACCATTCATCAAAGACTTCCTGGTACTTAGGATACATCCCACTGTTTTGTAGTTTTTTGATTGTAGTTTCCAATCTTTTCTCAGCTAAACAAAGGTTGGATGGTAGAGGTTGATGATACTCTTTCCAAGGAAGGTTTACCTCGTATCTCCCCTCTTCATTAACCTTAAGGGTATTCTTGAAATGTATGTCAACGTTTTGTAAAACCTCCAATTTACTTTTGACTTCTGTCGGATCGGAAACACCAATTAAGTCCAACTTCCAAAGATCAGTAAGATTATCAATCAACATGGAAGTTACAACCATGGCATTACTTAATTTTAGATTACAATGAGGAATTTTGCCTAGCAAAGTCCACCCCAGATTAGTTTCAACAGCTGTTAGACCACAACCAATTTTCTTGACATTTCCCGTTAATATTTTTCCTGCAACATCAGCCCCAATAAGAATCTCTATGGGTCCAGAACTGTCCTTGAACTGATCTTGTGAAAGACCACATTCAATGAATTCCTTTGATGATAAGCCATGGTCAAAGTGTAATAGATTATCACAAATATTATCTTGATCTAATACATCAAAATTACACAAATAGTTACCATCCATACTTGATAGATAGTTTGTATTTGTTATGATTACAAATACCCGATCTTTTACCACCAAAAAGTGAGTGTACGATATTCTCCTTTTCAAATGGCGAGTAATTCATTTCCTGAGCAGTCTTTTTCAGCAGGTAAGAACACTGTGATCCAGTATCAAAAACAGCTCTGGTGACCTTTTCCACTCCATTTCCACGAATTTTCACCAGTAAAGTAGGTAAAAGAACACTATCAGAAGTTACATTATCTTGATTAGCTACATCTTGAACCTTAGAATCTAAAGCATTTTTGGATTTTTCCCTCCTTAAGTCAGGACATAACAAAACCACGTGTCGTTGGTTACAAATAATACATTTTTGTTTGTACTTACACGCTTTAGCCATGTGATTAGCTTTCATACATACTAGACAACATCTTTTTCTCTTTACCACTTCCACTCGTTCTGCAAATGGCAGATCCCTTGATTTGTAGCAATCAGTACTGCTGTGACGATTATCATTACAAAAAATACACACAGATTGCTTATTTTCATTTAAAGATAGTAAACCAGTAGCAGAAGGCATTACTTTATTTTTTACATACTTATGGATAGTCCCTTTTGCAACCCCTTTGTCACTGCCAGATTCTCCAAAACCTGACATAGCTACAGAAATCCTTTCCTCATTGTGTACTTCATTTTTCAAAAAAGCCATAAATTTTTCTAATCTACCTTCTGCAGTAGTCTCTCTGTCTGTGTAACTCCTCTGCCATACTCTCAGAAAATCCTCTGACATACAAGACTCTAATAGAGGACAGAGTATAGACGCACATTTGCCCTTCGTTACACCTAGAACTTCTAATGCTTTCAAATGACGTTCTAATTTATCATACATCTTAGCTAAAGAACAAGTCTTGTTTGAGGGAAGTGTTAAACTAAGTAAATCTCTCACATAAATTTCAATGAGGACATCTTCCCTACCAAAACGCTCCTTCAATGCATGAATTGCTAAGGGATAGTTATCCTCTGTCGGAGGAAAACATTCTAACACACCCCAGGCACGAGAATTGGGTACAATGGCCTGATTTAGGTAAAAGAATTTATCAACAGCAGGAATGCTGCTATCTTCATGAATCCTTTGGAACTGATTCCAAAAAGGCAACCATTCTTTAAAATCACCAGAAAATTTCCTTAATTCTATTTTAGGTAACTGTAAACTGTACCTATTTTGACTAAACTCGGATGAGTTAGAAACTGATTTCCTATCTGAAATGTTACTAAGAGAGTCTTCTAAACGTACTTTAATTAACTCAAATTTACTTCTATATTGATCAGTTTCTTCAGTTACTTTAGCTAGATCCTCATCATTGAAACTATCATCATCTAACATGAGCCCTAAATTTTCTTCATCTAATATGGATAAAGATTTCATATGTAGTTCTAAAACATTGAAACATCCCCTTGCTTCTACAAACTTTGTTATCTATTAAATAGTTTGATAGAAGACTTAACTGCTTTGAAAAAAGTGTCCTAACTAAAGATCTTCTTTTCTCTACTTTTTCCAATTATTTTCCTTGTATAACTAACTAATTAAAAATTGCCCCACTTTGTTGCGCCAAATGTTAGTTTTACTTACATATATAGGAAATTCCGTTTAGAAAAAATAGAAAATAATCTTTTATAAACATTTAAAAACACTTTTATTCCAAGAATATTTTCTTAATACTCAAAAATAATAACAACAATATTTTATTTATTTACATAGCCAGCTGTCAAAATTAAGACCATTTGAAATCAAATTCCAAACACGGAACTTACCGACCACCAGGATCATCAGCAAATCCCTGAGCGAACACGCCGGTGTCGTTTACTCTCCTAATGAGGTCACCAGCATCTAGGTTCCTATTGTGGCCCTATTTAGATTAATGATTGAAAATACATTTTACATTTTAAGAAACATGTAGTTGAGTTAAAATTTTATTAAAGCTTTAATCATCATTCTAATTAGTCTTTATTTTTTTCTAAATACTTAACACAATTTAGTTTAATCTATTAAACTTTACCATGGACAATGACTTCAAGCCAGAAAGATTTTCTATAGATCCAAATACTGTAAATGCTTCTCAAGAATACAACCACTTGAAAGGAATAAAACCTTTCAGAAACTTCATATCATCGATTGCACCTTCAGTATATGAATACATATCTGAAGTCAAAACTTATGAAAAAGCAGTAGCAGTATTGGACAAACGAAAATATTCATTTCATTTCATACCTTTGTACAGTAGACTCTTATCTGGACATCTTTTAACCGGTCCACACTCCACAGAAGTGACAACATTATAACTGGACGATTTTTATAAACACATTGGTTTAACCAAAAGTGATAGCCAGGAAAAGGATTATTCTCGTGGGAAAGATTTGAGACCAGTAATCACATGTCTAAATCAGGGTTTTGGCTTTACAGCATGCATTAGAATGGACTGAAGTGATGCATAAACTTAAATGGATATTATTTTTTTCCTGATACAGCTATGTACAATAATGATTATGATGTAAATAAAGCACTTTCCTTCTCGAAAAAAAATGTGGCAACAAATTCTGTTTTAGGGGAACTTTAGTTTCAATGTGTTAACTAAATTTTTATGATAACATTCCATGAAGAATAATACAAGCTAAGCAATTTCTTGGTTGACCAAGAACTTTTTTGTTTCATTAAAAGTATCCCTTCAAATAGAAAAGTTGATTTGTCAGTCTTTGGTACCAAACATCTTCATGTTTCAAAGCTGGCTTTTATTAGCTCAGTTTCTAATGTTTGGCTTTACAGAAGCTAGAATCCTGTGTTTGGAGCAACGTCCAATTTTTTCTATACTTGACTGTTTTTATCCATCAGTACACTCTCGCCAGAGTACCCCGCTGACACTTTCGGCTAGGATTTCCAAAAACATGGCTGCGAGCGAGCGAGGTTGAACGCTGAGCACATCGTATACACTGGCATTCATGTAGTTTTGCCCTGACTCAGTGTGAGTGTACTGCCATCATAAAAAAAGGTTGTTTTTTGAACTGAATTTAATTTATTTATTTATTTATTCATTTATTTATTTATTTGCATGCTCCAATACAGTATACAATACCAATTACATTGAAGCAGTTCAAAAATATTATAAAGTCCATCTTGGAGATCTTCACTTCAAAACTCACTAATACTCTAACATGCGAAATAATCAACTTTTGTGGTGAACAAATTAATATAAATTAATATAAATTACTAGATTAATTATTGCCAAGTTAAGTAGATATACATTTATTCATTCTAGGTGTGTTCAATGTGCAACCCTCAATACAAAATATATGATAAATATTCAATAGAGAACATATAACACTTATATAAACTTTTCAAATAAATAATAATAAAATAAATAATATTTAAACAATTTGTAACACAGATAACAATAATTTAACATGCAACAAATTGTAAAAATGTAATTATACACTTAAATATTCTTTAGATTTATTTTTAAAAACATGCAAGGAATCATTGAAAATGTCTATCGTGCTCCCCTTGTCTATAATTGAATTGTAAGCTCTCATCACACGGAACAGCGGCGAGGACGCATGCCCTACTGTTCGGGAGTGGGGCAGCGAAAATAAGTGTTTGTTTCTGCTGTTGAAGCCGGGAACGCGGTAAGTCAGCGCCGCTACACTGGCTGAGTCGTCCACCCGGCCCCGCACCAGCCCGTGCAGGAATACCAGAGCTGATAATGATCTCCTCAGGTCCAACCTCCCAAACCCAAACCGTTCAAGTAGCTCGCTATATGGAATCATGTATGAGTAAATATTAAATTTCTTAAAATACAAAAACCTTAAAAACCTTTTTTGAACCCTTTCAATGGCTTCCTGGTAAGTAACATGAATTGGATTCCAAATAATAGCGGCGTATTCCAACCTCGATCTGACAAAAGCGTTATATAATAAAATTAATGTTTCTAAATTTTTGAAATTTTGACTTTGCCTGAAGACAAAACCCATAATTTTACAGGCTGAGGTTATACATTTATCAATATAAGGATTAAATGATAAAGTGGGGTCAATAAGCAACCCTAAATCTTTGACTTGGTCTGTTCTGGCAATAGTCATTCCATTCAACGTATAATTATATTCAAAATATGTGTGAGCTCGAGAGAATGAAATTAATTGGCATTTCGATATATTAAAACTCATATTGTTGTCCAAGCTCCACTTAAATACACTGTTGAGATCAGCTTGCAAACTACGGGACACTAGTTTTTATGTGTAAAAACATTTTTAAATCGTCAGCAAACAAGAGGGTCTTAGCCGATTTAATATAGTCACACAGGTCATTGATTAGGATACTGAATAAACAAGGTCCTAAATTTGAGCCTTGGGGAACTCCTGATTGTACTGTGAATATTGAAGATTGGAAACCATTGTAAAAAACAAATTGTTCTCTATTGACAATATACAATTTAAAAAAAGAAACAAAATTATTAGTCAGTCCATAAAAATGAAGTTTTTGTAATAAAATTGAATGATCCACTTTATCAAACGCCTTTGCCAGATCGAGGAACAAAGCATCGGTCTGTATTCCGGAGTCCAGACCCGAGGAGACATAGTTAGTGAAGTTAAGTAAATTTGTGACAACTGATCTCCCAGGAACAAAACCATGTTGAAAAGGAGTCAGATATTTTTTAAAGTGATTAAATAAATATGTGTGAATGATAATCTCGAAAATTTTAGCTGGAATTGATAAAACTGCCACAGGTCTATGATTACTAATAAGATGTTCTTTTCCGCTTTTAAAAATTGGAGTTACTTTCGTTAGTTTCCATTTGTGAGGAAATAATTCTGAGCTTAAACTTAGATTGAAAATGAAAGTTAATGGTTCAACGAAAAAATCAGAACAACCTTTGAATAAATACTGAGGTAGCAAATCAGGTCCTGTGGTTCGTTTAGATTTGAGCTTTTTAATGGCATCCTGCACGTCTCGGCGCTCAACGCGCGGCAGGGCAAGGCAGTTGACCCCGCCCATGCACGGCCCCGCCACCGCGCTCTCCAGCCTCGGCTCTGCAACATACTTGGAATAAACTGAACTAAAATAATCAGCAAACGCACCCGCGATCGCCGCTCCGTTATCTAATTTTACCCCATTATGTTCCATTATTAATGATTTATTGTTCCCCAATTTTTTCCTCTTAATAAATCCCCAGAATTTTGAGCAATCCAAATTTATGCTGTCTTCCATACTTTTTGTATAGTTATTAAAAGCAAGTTTTAATTCCCTTTTAAAAAGCGTTCTTTGGTTTTTAAATCTTTCATAATTCACAAGAGTATTTTCTTTTTTATATTTTTTATGCAGCCTTTCCTTTAATTTTAAACTTGCTATTAGCGCTGGAGTGTACCAAGAAGGATATTTATACTTTTTTTTATTTACGAGAGGACATACATCATTGAGGATATTGTATATTTCACAATAAAAATAATCAACTGCTTCATTTACGTTAGTGCTTAAATAAATCTGTGACCAATCGATACCACGTAATCGTTGGTACATCGTAAGAAAATCTGCTCGCCTGAAACAATAGCCAGCCGATCCGGCCGACCTTGAACGATAAGACAACGGAGCGCCAACAACAAACCTCGCCACTATCGCCGGGTGATAAGGATCCTCCGGAACTAACAAATCCTCACATTGTTAATGGTGCAAACCAAAATTAGATAATCATGTTGGCTACCAATCGTCCCCTTTAGGCGAGGCAATTAAAAAAAAAACCTTAAAATTTACCAGCGTCCCATGTACGTGACACTGAGGCTGAATCCAGTGGACCGATGACACAAATATGTGACGCTTGGGCCAAATCCAGGGGACCGACGACACCGCAGTCACCGTTCATTTATATGACTTGCTGCGTCCATACGGTACACTATATCTACCTGAAGCCTGTTTATTGGTCTATATGAAAGTCTGAAACACATGCATGTCGCTTGGTCTCTGGTTCCGACCATTATTGTTTTCACAGATATTTTAAGTTGGCCATCATATTCCTGTAGCGTTTGTTTACCTGCTCATTCCTTGTGGAGTTCTTTGTTGCGACACATCAAAACTTAAGTCCTGCCCTTTTTTAGCTTGGTTTTTCTAACTTTCTCAACTATTCAAAGTTTGAAAACTCTTGTCACGTACGAGAGACAGTCAGTCTATCGCAAAACGTATCACATAAAATGTTACTATAGGCCGACGTCACACATACCTGGCACAAAAATAGTTGAATCTGGGCTGATATAATGTTTTATTGCTACTTTTATGAATAAATATATATGCTCTACTTCGAGAGTTACGTGCATTGGGCTCGGTCTGCTTGGCAACTCCTGCCGCCTTAAGCTCCGAACTGACGGTAGCAAACGTGTTGTTTTATGATTTCTATGTAAAAAACAAAGACCCCATTGCAGCAGACCTAAATACTCAGCGAATTTTAAATGCAAAGAACACATTTCAATCCAACATAGTGAGATATGACATATTTTTGTAAGCTCCATAAGAATAACATGGGGAATGAGTACGCAGGTTTGCTGCAACAGGTATTTTATTAAAGTTATTAAAATTGGGTGGTTTTAGTTCATTATTAAATAGACTTGAACTATAACAAGCCATTTAACAAGTTTTATCAAGATACGTTAAGAAATAAGGTAGATATATGTAGAATAATTGTTATTTATTCCTATAAGGCTAATAAGGGGAATGAGTATGCAGGTTTGCTGCAACAAAAAAGTTAATTTCAGAGATTTTAGGCTGTTTTGCATTAGACCTCATCTAGATGAAGCCACAAACCAAGTTTTATTTGGATATGTTGGGAAATAAGCAACATTTAGAATTTTACTTACTTCCCATTAGGTTAACATTGTGACAACATATACTGTGTTAACCACTTTCAATATCTTGGTAACCAATGGATATAGAACAATGATTCAAAATAATAATCTGTTTTTCGAGCTGAATTCAATGGTTCTAACCGAAACTGTATTATTTTTATTTTCTTACGTAAAATATACAAATACCCCCGTTGCAGCAGACCTGCATACTCAGCGAATTTCAAATGCAAAAGAGTGTTTATTTGAATATTGACGCTATTTGTTGTACAAATGTACATGACAATAAATAAAGATTTTTTGATTTGAGCATATTTCAATCCAACACAGCGAGATTTGACACGTTTTTGTAAGCTCCATAAGAATAACATAGGGAATGAGTATGCAGGTTTGCTGCAACAGGTACGTTAAAACTGGGTGGTTTTATTTCAATATTTAGTAGATCTTAACTAGAAGAAGCCATATACCAAGTTTAATATGTTGAGGAATAAGCGAGATGTAGAATTTTACTTATTTCCCACAAGGATAACATTGGGACAACATAGTGAGTTCACCACTATCCAATATCTCGGTAACCAATGGACGTAGAGTAGTGGTTCAAAATACTAAATTGTTTGTTTTTTGAGCTGAATTCAATGGTGCTAATGAAAATTGGATTATTTATATTTTTGTAAAAAACTCAAAAAATACATTTTGGAGGAGTTTATCCCTTTTTACCCCTCCTTCCGTAGTCCGAATGGGCAGGTTTGCGAACTCGTCCGAATAATTACTACTTTACATGTCCATGTCAAATTTAATTAAGATTGGACAATTTTTGCACGAGTTATCATGCTTAAAGACATATATTTGTAGGAAAATGAACGAATGGTGTTTTTTGCTTCTGGGGGCTCCAAAACGAAAAGTTATCATGGTCTCAGGCTTAGGTCTTACCATGAGTACTACGGCAAAAGCCTCTTCCCTATAGCTTACCGTTCTACCCGTTTTTGGGGGGGCTTCCCGTGGTCCCATCAGGCTTGTTGTTTATGAACTTGTCCGAGTGATTACCATTTTACGTGTCTAAACCAAAATTCATTAAGGTCGGACCATATTTACAGCCGCTATCGTGTTAACAGACATATACATAGATATATGCATATATATAAATTTGAACGAATGGTGTATTTTGCTTCTTGGAGCCCCAAAACAAAAAGTTATCATGTCTCGGGCTTGGGTCTTACCATGAGACCTAAGGTATTAGCTTATACTTGAAAGAAATTCGCTAAAACAGAACTTTTTTGGGAGGGAAATCCTCTTAGTTCCCCTTCTGGTGGTCTGATTGTGGTGATTTTCTAACTCGTCTGAGAGATTACATACTTTACAATTACCCATTAACTTACTTTTTACCTAAAACTACTTAATGTACTTAATTTTATCTAAAATGGCCCCATTTTTACAGCTGTTATCGTGTTAAGAGACACAAAAATCACACACACAGAAATATATAATTTTGAAAGAATTGTATCTTTTGCTTCTGGGGATCTCAAAATAAAAAGTTGTCATGGTTGATCTTATATCTAACCACGAGACCTGCAATAATAGCTTCCTCCCTAAATTCGCAAAAAAACTCATTAAAGTTTACCATAGTATATGTAATACTGATTTTTTATTTTCAATAGAAACATATTTTTACAACTTATTAAGATAGATTTATGTTTATATTGAGCCATTCTAGCTATTCTTATCTCTTTTTCATGTTTTAGACAAAATTTTATTTTCTAAGAGAGTTTTCATAATATCAATTTGCATCCGTTGGTTTTTCAGTTCGGAAGCCAAAATTCTTAGACTGTTTTCAACAATTGGGGAGGATTCTACATTTAATGAGTTAGGTGTCAGTGTTGTATTTTTAGATCCACTATCAAGTGAATCCTTAATACTACTATAATCCTCACAATTCACCCAAGTACTTGAATTAGTACCAATATCAGATTTCTCTGATAATGACTTATCTATTGCTGTAGGAAAGCATATTTTTTTACCATCCATTTTATTAATCCATACATCATGAGGATAATTTGCATTCTGCGAAGACTCGTTTACTTTAAAAACTGAAGGTATTTTCTCACAAACTACCTTCGGCTTTGAGAACCTAAATTTAGACTTTCTCTTGGTCAAAGACGGAACAGAGTTAAATCTTAGTTCCTTGTTGGAAGTCCCAATTTTAAAAACAATTGTTTTGATTTTAGATTTGTGCTTTATATTTTTACTACAATCACAACCAAATATGCAACATTTACCGTTATCAACATGTTGAGAAATGTGATCATGACAACAAATTGCCATGTCTTTGACTAAATCAGTGACTTTATGTTTATGTGGCAGGCAGGAGTTACTTAATGAATTTTGTTGTCTATCAGGAACTCCAACATCAATAGAATGGTCATCATTACAAATGCAGACTTTTGGTTCTTTATCTTTACTTGTGATGAGTAATTTACTAGAGGATATTTTATATTTATTAGACACACAGTCGTCCCTTGTTGTATTGAATAGTTTATTAGTAACTCCAACATTTCCTCTGTTGATAGAATGGTTATCATTGCAGATGCATACTTTTGGTTCTTTTTCTTTACTTGTGATAAGTAATGAATTAGATGATATTTTATTTTTACCAGCCATGCAGTTGTTCATTATTGTATTGTGTAGTTTGCCTGCAACTCCAATATCTTCTCCTTCTGTAGAATGATTATCATTACTACACACTTTTGGTTTATTTTTAATACTTGTGATGAGGTTGGTTTTGAGTAAATCATTTTTAAAATAACTTTCATAATCAGTTGTTGTTTTCAAATTCGAATCAGAAACATTGGCACTAACATAATAATCATAATCGCCTCTGTTTATAAACTTATGAGTTCCCACTGCTTTGTCTTCAGTACAATGCGGACAAGTGGTTTCAAAGGGTGATGTTTGCAACAAATAAGTACTTCCTTCATTCAACCGTAGGCCGTTTTTGTCTTTTTTTGAATGTGAATATTCATTATTCTCTTGCTTGGTTTCTTTTATATTTGTGTTACGATTGGTATTCTGAATGGGCTCGATACAGTAACTTAAACTTTTAAAACAGGCATTTGTAGCAATAACTTTATCTTTAGCTGTGTCATTGTCAGCAGTCAAAGAACATAAGTTTAAACAGAAAGTCCCTTTATGTGCATCAATACTTTCATTTTGTGGGACTAAAACTTCTTTCAAGATAACTCCTTTTTGATCTTTTTGATCTTTTAAGTTTTTTTCAGGCTTAATACTTTGACTTTTTAAGTTGTCTGGACTAATTTTTTTGGAATGATTATGTAAATATGTTTTGCTGATTAGCGTTTCATCTATTAAGTTAAGATTATTATAACAATTTTCATCAACATCTTCATCAGCTGGGAAATTATGAGATGAATCTGACTTATCATCTCGTTCATTTACATACTTGATAAAACTATTGTTTATTTCGTCTCCTTTACCAAATAAACACTGGTTTTTGTACCTGTATACGTCTTCTCTGTTATGATGCATCAAACACTTGCAAGATAGTTCCTTATTCATCTCGGACTTAAATTGGGATGGTATTTTAGTTGCAATATTTGTTTGAACATTGAAGGCATCATGTGTAAATCGGAATTTTCTTGGACTGAAAAACTCATTATTTTGTCCAAAATCGGCTTGTGACTTGTCACAAATATTTGGTATGTCATTTGCCCTAGAAAGTGTAGAAATTTTTCTGGTTCTCTTTTTTTCTTCACTTTTACCTTTTTCACATTCAGAATGAATTATTGCATTTGGCACTTCCGTTTTCCAAATTTGTTGGTTAGTGTCTCTTTTTGTTTCTGTATGTTCATATGTATTGCAAACTTGATTAATTTTGCCCTGCTTCAAGGTACATAATTTCCTTCTTCCTACAGAACTACCTTCAGATTCCAATGATTTTGAAGAGAATGAATAAGTTCGGAAAGTATTTTTGCCTGGGCTTGCTGACTTTTTAAAACCTTCTGTTTGACTTCCTTGATTTTTTTTCCTTTGATCCTTTCTCCCAACATTTATTCTATCTTGTAAATGATCCATATCAACTTCGCCCTTAAAATCAGGTGTAACTATGTCATTTGGTACCTTAGGTTTTTGTGAATCAATATTTTTCAAGTAACTTAAGAAACTTTGTAGGCGATTCGGATCATCCAGTATAGTAGTCACATCTATTTCAAATACAGTTTCATTTCTAGTACACAAATTGCAATGTTCTTCGTAGCCCAAGTTGAACCTATTTATGTAGTCTATCAATTGTTGCTTAGTTTCTTCATCCACACCATTCAGAGTCATTTCCATTTTCATTTTTTGATTTCTCTTGCGAAACTTTGGTATGAATATTTCTTTTTTAATATTAAATGACCACAATGAGTTCACTTGTTTTTTGAATTGATGCTTTAGCCACTGTACTAGCAGATCTTTTACTGCTAGTAATTGATGTTGAGATGCACCAATTTTTATGTGTTTATCTGTTTCTGACACCTGTTGTTCATGTTCATGTTCACATTCCTCCTCTGAGTTGTTTTTTTCTGAGACAGAGGAGCAGTAGAAAGGCTGACATACTGGTCTATTCCTCTCACCAGACAAACTGTACAGTGCCGGTTGATATGTCGTTCCTTGGAACTCTTGCTGTTTATGAAGAGCCGCTAAGTCACTAATTATGTGTTGATTTTTACGGAACGACTTAACACAAGAATAAGAGTACGACAAATGGTCAGATTTTCCTTCAGAGGAGTCTACATCTGAATCTTCACCTTCCGCTTTAACATATTCTTTTTTATGAGAACTTTTCATTGATTTCATTTTCAAATGAAATTTTTTATTAATTTTTAAAAAAGTTGCTACACTTCTGTTTGATTTAATTTATTTGCCTTACAATAAAAATGAAACATTAGAAATTTTATCTACACAATCAATTTACTAATGAAACTTTATGGTTATTTTGATAAAAATAAACAACAACAAAATAACTTAAACAAATCATCTGTTTTAAGCAAAAATATTTATAATCAATATACAGTAGAGAAATCAATACGAGGTACATTCAAAAAGTTCCGGAATGAATTTTTGGAGACTTTTAGCGTGATCACCAGTGGGAAATTCGTCTTGCAGTAGTTGGTACGGCTCCTGGGGAGGGCATATCGGTAGTGGGGGTATAGCTGTCTTGCCGTAGTGCAGCATTGGAAAGCGCTTTCAGTGTACCTGCAAGCCTAAGTTGTCGATGTTGTTTGTTGAGTGAACAATTTTGATGCATGTTAAAATGATCATGAAGGATGGTGTGAACACTTCCATGTGCTAAATTTACCTGAAATGCTGGTAAATTTATCAGCATTTCAGGTAAATTTAGCTCATGTAAGTGTTCACACCATCCTTCATGATCATTTGAAGATGCATCAAAATTGTTCACTCGAAATGGCGACCTACCCAGGTAGGTATTTTAAGCTAAGTATGAGTGAAGGATGATTTGGTGCAAGAGGAACAATCTCAAAATTTTTTGTTGGATTTTGGACTCAGTTAAACCTCAATCAAAACTAACTACAAGAAATTGCATTATTAAGTATGAAATATTAAATAAGTATTCTAAGAAACCATTTATGTAATAATAATAACAAAATAAATAAATAAATAACGTCTTTATTTTGGATCGATTTTCAACGTATACAGTTGTTTTTCAAAATAACTCAAGTCATCAAAATCAAGCTTAGAGTAATAACAAAAAATTGATAAAACTATTTAAAATTTAAAATAATTATCTTCTAAAAATGCCTTGAAACTATTTTTAAAAGAGGAGTAGCCTAAGGACTTCAATTGTTGAGGGACACTGTTGTAGATCTGAGGAGTGAAATAGGAGAAAGCATTTCTGCAAAAACCATATTCCTGGGTCCTGTTTCATAAAAAGTGACAGGTATGACAATTCCGACAATTGTACAAATTTGTCAGAAATATTTTTATGATTTGTAAATTATACAATTCGACAGGTGACAATTAAAAAATTGTAACTTGTCATTTTTTTTTAAACAAAAAATAATCATTTCATAAAGATGACAATTGTCAAAAAAACACATGTCAAGAATTAGCTTTAGTGACAATTGTTGATTGTTTTTTGTTGTTGTTTGACATAACCCTAATAGATCTTGTTCAGTGCAAAATGTCAGACGATAAGATAACTATATTGAGGCCAATCAAAGAGAAGAAAGATATTAAACATTCGAGTTTACATTCATACTTCTAGCAACAATAAATTGACACATGCTAAACCCTCTGTCAATTTTATGCCGACAATTCGACAAATTAGTCCTATTGTAAAATCAATTCAAATTTAATTAACTTTTATAAACATTTATGTCAACAAATTCCCAACAAATTGTCAAAACTCGCCTGTCTTACTAAAATGTTTATGAAACATAAATCTGACAAACTTGTCAAGACATCGACAAATTTGTAAAAGAAAACTGACATAAAATTGTAATTTTTAAAACTTTTATGAAACATAAAGTTGTAGATTTGTAGATATGTAAAGTAACACCTGTCACCTGTCACACATGTCACTTTTTATGAAACAGGACCCTGGTATAGTTTGTAAAATACACTAACTTAAATTTAAAAAAAAATTAACCGATAATTTATAAATGTTATGAGTTATTTATATAAAATTATTGCACTATTTATTAAGTTGTTATTCGTTATACCTAATATGTTTTGAAATAATTTACAATTAAAAAATACCTGACAAAATATAAGCAATTTAATTTCAAATTAATTAAATCACCCTGCCAAAAAAATAATATGGGCCATGAATTACAACACTAGTACGATGCATGAGTTGTGTCAAAATAAAAAACCTCTCTTCAGACGACGCGCGACTAACCTGTGGTGGACTGGACTGGAGCGTGATTGGAGTGAGTGAGTGCTATCATAACCATCTCTTTCTATGATATGGGTGGGACCGGGACCCCGCCGACTTACAGTTAAACTTATAACAGCTTTTGCTTTTAAGTTATGTGAAGTTTAGACTTAATTCAGATCTTCAAGTGAATATGAAACAGGAGTTAACCCTACGTAATTCATCATTCTTGGTAAGTTTATACTTTGTATATTAAGTCATGTATTATGAAATCAAGCTGTCATATATATATACTTTGATTATAAGAAGTAAGTTTATTTCTCTTTGGAGTCAAGTAATACTTCACTGTATGTTCCTTTCCTTGTTCGCTCTGTTCAATAAATGGCTGCTCACTAAGTTGGTCGTCTCATTGAAGTCTTCCCATGAATTAGCTAATATTAAATATAATAATTTGTCATGGCGCAGTTCAGTGTTGTAAGTTCTAAATATATGTTATGATCAACAAGTTAAATCATTAAATATCATGGGAAGTGAAGACGAGGATGATAAAACTTTGTCAGAAGCGAGAATGACATTTTTTAAGTCCATATAAGTACTTATCTACGACATATTTTATGGAGTTTCAGTTCTATCTTATTGCGAATAGAAACAACCTATTTTTAATAGCCGTTTAATTAAATATTTACGCTTCTTTCCCGTGGATTTTTTGTGCGTTATAACGCGTCAAGCCATATTTTTCTCTTATACTACTGCGGGACCCTCGGCCACGGCACCCCCTTAGCCGCGGCTCCGGGGCGATCGTCCTGGTCGCCCCGCCCTTGGGGCGGCCCTGCTGGCATCCTTCTAGCAACCGGCCCAAGACAGGAAAGAATGGAGCTACCCTTCCGGGGGGTCTGGGGGGTATGGAATACCCCCGGGGTGGAGGGGGGGATCCGGTGGCCCACCCCCCGAAAAATTTGCAAAATGTGAAACCCAAAATCGTGTTTTAAGGCTATCTGGAACACCTAGAAATGCCTAAAAGCGGAGAATCTAGAAATGACAGATCACAAAGCCCGGGCTTAGAGCCGTGCGCCGATAGAGGCCGCAATGGTTGGAAATAAGGTATTTTTAGTAAATATTATGAGGCCAAAATTAGGCTGAAAACTCACTCACTCCAATCACGCTACAGTCCAGTCCACCACAGGTTAGTCGCGCGTCGTCTGAAGAGAGGTTCTTTGTTTTGACACAACTCATGCATCGTACTAGTGTTGTAATTCATGGCCCATATTATTTTTTTGGCAGGGAGATTTAATTAATTTGAAATTAAATTGCTTATATTTTGTCAGGTATTTTTTAATTGTAAATTATTTCTAAACATATTAGGTATAACGAATAACAACTTAATAAATAGTGCAATAATGTTT
This sequence comes from Flexamia atlantica, assembly GCA_035578135.1. Taxonomy (NCBI): domain Eukaryota; kingdom Metazoa; phylum Arthropoda; class Insecta; order Hemiptera; family Cicadellidae; genus Flexamia; species Flexamia atlantica. The sequence continues at coordinate 50,960,168 of JAQJVK010000005.1, read as the reverse complement.
TATCAATAACTCATAACATTTACAAATTATCGGTTAAATTTTTTTAAATTTAAGTTTGGACAAAATACACGATTACTGTAGAATTAGTGTATTTTACAAACTATACCAGGAATATGGTTTTTTATAAGCGCACAAGACTTGTTAATCAATACATAAACTTCAAAATGAATAAACATACGAAATAAAAAAATATGAATAGTGAAATGTTAAATTTTTTATTTAATTTTATTTAATATATACTTTTGATGCATATTTTTCACGTGAAAATAACATTTTTGATTTCACTACATTTTCACATTAGCCTACATTTTTTCATAATTTTCACGTGAAAAAATGTTTTGCTTTTCACTTTTACGCTTTTTTACTTCTTTTATCACGTGAAAATAACGTTATTTTTACATTGTGTGCCGACTGGGATCGTTGTTGTAATTCGGCTTCTTTAAGGTGAAACTGGGATCTTCAACCAGTCTCTAATTCTGGAAAGTATTATTAGGTATCATTGGTTACATAGTAAGTACTACACCTAATAATACCTTTTCATACAAACTATCATGAATATTATTGCATCAATGATACTTACTACATTTAATAATACCGTCAATAATACCTAAATAACATTGGTACCATACATCCAATGATACTGTGTGATACATCTTTGGTATCATTACAAACATCCTATGATATGTGGTTTTTAATAATACCCAATAATACATACCTTCAATTATACATATTTTGTTTAATGATACTCTATAATACCCTGCAATAATACACATTTTAGTCAATAATACCACTGGCTGGTATTATTGAATTTTCAATAGTACTTAAATTTTGGTTATACCAATAGTACTGTATTATTAAGTATCATGAATGTATCATTGAGTATTACGATGTATCATTAAGTATCAATGATATTCAATAATCATTTTTGCATAGGGCAGTCTTGGGGGTTAAATCTAGGCCAATACGAATGTGGTGATTGAACTAGTACGATGAATTCGTTTATTGTCATTCTCATAAGGCCTCATACGGCAAATAGTTCACCCAATATTTTGGCAAGTCAAATTCACCATTGTTCGACGATAGTGAACTCCTGCCTTGCATCCAGCAGAAGACGACTCGGTCAGTTCCTCAATGATTTTCATTTAAAACACAAATTTAGGTTATTAGTAGTACTCGTATCATAAAATAATAGGCCCTACTTTGAATGTTAATGTTTATTTAAATTATAAACTTTGATAAATAAATAAACTAATTTAACACGTTTGCGGCGGCACGATTTTCTGTGTTCCTCGCAGCCATCCTGGTGCTCTGACTTACAGTTATTGTAACTGTCACACCTATAGTGGCAGCCGCTCTGTCCACAGCACAAAATACAATATACTATTGAGCAGTGCTGTCAACGTTTCAGATCTCATGATCAGATCCTGGTTTAAAAATAAATCTTATTGTAACGCTTTGCAGCTTGGGAGCGATCGCACCAACAAGGATGGCATCGCGACAGTTGCTGCCATAAGCTGAGTACGATCTTATGCCTGTATTAAAATATAATATACATTTCATAATCAAGAGAACAAAATAAAATTAGGAAAACCGAACCAGGCGTTCACAAAAAAATATTGTTCACCGAAAACTGCTGCTGTAAATCAAATTAACTTTAACATTTTCAGTAGTTTAGTCATAATTTTGTATTGTATATAGAAAATTGTTATTAAAAATTAACATCTTTTTGCCATTGCAAATTGCCATAAAACAAAGAATACTGTTTTGTTAGAAAGTTTACAAAGTTGTTTACAAACCTCAAGTGTTACAAAGTTGAGTTGCAAAACTCAACAAATGAATTCTGATTTGTGTAAGATCAAATTGTGGACAGATGGCCATGGTCTCAAGTCTCAAGTTGAACCAAAACAAGTCTTTGGTTGTCCATTTTTGTCCAACTTCAGTACTGACTGCCATGAAGGATAATTCATTGTGCATTTCTCTGGATGGAGAACCCTTATTGACAGTATCAGAATTGGTTAAGATTGTTGGGGTCGTCTTCGATTCATATCTCACATGACTTGAGGAAATTTGACCATATAAGTCACTCTCGGAAGGCAGCTAGGGTACTTCCTTTCAAGCTTTCCTTCAGGTTCGAGGTGGCATGCTTAGTGCATCAAATCTTGCAAACAGGCACTCCTCCGCACCTCAGAAGTTTGTTGAAGGTTCGCTCGGAGATCAGGGATCGGCACACACGACAAGACAACATGCTTGAGGTGCCAAGGATTACGCTTGAGGTTGGCAGAAATGCTTTCTCCTATTTCACTCCTCAGATCTACAACAGTGTCCCTCAACAATTGAAGTCCTTAGGCTACTCCTCTTTTAAAAATAGTTTCAAGGCATTTTTAGAAGATTATTATTTTAAATTTTAAATAGTTTTATCAATTTTTTGTTATTACTCTAAGCTTGATTTTGATGACTTGAGTTATTTTGAAAAACAACTGTATACGTTGAAAATCGATCCAAAATAAAGACGTTATTTATTTATTTATTTATTTTGTTATTATTATTACATAAATGGTTTCTTAGAAAACTTATTGAATATTTAATACTTAATAATGCAATTTCTTGTAGTTTGTTTTGATTGAGGTTTAACTGAGTCCAAAATCCAACAAAAAATTTTGAGATTGTTCCTCTTGCACCAAATCATCCTTCACTCAAGGCCACACTACACTACAGGCCGGAGTCTCCCCCCCTCCTCCCTGATGCCACGTCACAACACCGGCCGAACTACTAGCGCTGTGTTGGAAATAACAACTAAAATCATACGAAAAACGTAAACATTTACCAAAAAATTATGACATTAGAACATTGAAATGTAAACAATAAGAAACAAAACTGTCAAATTTCCAATAAATCATCTGATGAAAAGTAAACAAATTACTTGCCTGTAATGTTTACCGGTTTTTAAGATTATGAAATAAAGTCATGTTTTCTTTAAAAATATTTTCGACCGCCATTGGTTATTCATTAATTAATGCAGATTCGAAAAAATAATGGTTTCTAAACGAAAACTGAAACGAATTACTTAGGGCACGATAGTTTTAAGAGTGCGACAGTGAATCGCCATTAGAGTGCATTATAAAAGCGTCTGCGATTCCGTCTGATAATGTGACGTCACCAAAAAAGGACTCCGGCCTGTAGTGTAGTGTGGCCTTGCTTCACTCATCTGTCACTCATACTTAGCTTAAAATACCTAACTGGGTAGGTCGCCATTTCATCTAATGTATCTAATAGATTCCGATTACTTCTAAATTTTTAATTTTGTATTGTTCTTTAAAAAATTGTATTGTTGGAGAATAGATTTGTACTTTTTCTTGATGCACTTACTCAGGTTGCTGTTGGTCTATTTCAATCTTATTGTTGGGTCTATTATAAATGCTTTATTGATTTTCCTGTTGATGGCTAATATATTGATCCTTCTTATTGAACCGTTTTCCGCTGTACCATTCACTTCCTCATAAACTTCATACCCTTTAGTCTTCAGCTCATTAGCAATGAACGAGTGTATTCTATGGTGAGGGGAATTTCTTAACATTTCCCCAAATGGGCTCTGTCTAAGGACATGAGGCAGACTTTCAACTATGGTTCTCGGCTGTAGAACATAGTCTACACTGGTGCCCGTCCTTGGACCTACCTTGGATACCACGAACTGGTGCCATTTCTCCAACCATCTTTAAATAATCTATGTGTTCGTGTTCAGAAAGTTTATCTACATTATTAAATAGTTTATTTGTTTTTGTGTATTCTTTAAATAGAACTACACCTCTTCCTTTATGCTTTAAGAGCTCCAAATATGGAATTCTCTGTTGTATAGTTGTTGCCTGATTTTTTTTAGTTGATATTTTTTAATCAATCTGTTCAGTGTTTATTTCAAATTTTGAAAGACTCTTCTTTATTTCTTCTTCAAAATATTTGAATTTTGCAATAAATTGGTCATTGACCTTTCTATAGCTCTGGACAGCCTTCTGGCGGGTGAGGCAGTGCGCTGTTGTCGTAATTAGTGTTTAATATCTGCAATGTTTTGGTAATAAATCACATGGTCATTTGTTTATGTACTTTACACAAGACAATATTTTGCTGCAACTGCAAATGCAACTAATGTTAAATGCTTGCAAGCTCAACACAATTCATGAAGTACGACGACAAAAGTGTGGAAACACATTCTTAAATGTAAACAAATCATTTAAGATGAAAGGTTGCCAAGACCAGCTGATGCATTGCGCAAATATTTTCAGAAATTTTAATTGCGTAAGAAATCTCTCGGTGAAATATTACAGGGCATTCTTTTGTAGTGTAAATGAGGTGAAACGTAAACAAAGTTTTGACAGTTCTACCAAAACATGTGTTTATTTAGCAGACATTTTGGGAGATTACAATTTTCGCCACCCGCCAGTAAGGCTGTCCAGAACTATAGGAACTTGGCAAATATGTGACCCGCCAAGGGAAAAGGGACCTTAACTTCCATTTTTTCGGAATTGAGTTATTAGTACATCCTTAATCTACATTAAACATCAAACAAACTGGTGAAAGAATTTTCAAGATATCTTAAAAATGCCTGAGTTATAAATGTTTGAGTTTGAAATATTAAAATCAACAATTTTAGGAAATCGACGTCTAAAGTTTTGCAAAATTCTAACCTGAATTTTTTGTTACTACTTACATTATTGGTTATGTTTTATATATCATTTTGTCAGAAATTTAAAGCAGAATATGAATCCACCATTGAACTTGTGTCAACTTTTTGTATTTTTTGTCAAATACTCCTGAAATAGATAGAAGTAATAAAAAAACACAACGTTTTGAAGAAAAAATGTCTTGTTACATGATAAAAACTAATTTTAATTTTATACTCAAATAAGAATTTACTATAAAAATATTAACAAAATATGACATTATATAGGTGTCTTCAGTTTTAACTTTTTTATTTGTTGACTTTTTAGTACATTTTCGCTTGTTTTGGAACTTCTCTTGGGCCAGGAGCTACGTCATTGACTTCTTTTGGAAGATCCTGTATATTTTTATGATATGATTCCTGGATCGGGGCTTAGCAAGTCCTGCATTTAATCCTCACAGAGCTCTTGGATTTTCTTAACTTCAGAACGTTGAAATACAATAGCATCAGGGAAGTCAAGGTCCTTGTTCTCCAGATTGCAAGGGTTTCGAAAAAAATAATTTAACCATGTTAAAAGTTAAATTCAGGCGTAAGATGGTTCAAATATTGTTTGGAAACATATACACATTAAGGAACAATAAAAATCATAAAATGTGTTTTTTTGTCCCTATCCTCTAAAACTTGCCGTCCTGTAAAATTTTGTCTGGGAAGATAAGGTCCCTTTTCTTTTGGCGGGTCACATATTTATTTGTTGAATGAAAGCCTCCCATTATTCAGTTCTTTGATTAAACTTTAAAGTATATAAGTAAATTGTTCATTCTTTATTCTTTTATGTTAGTTAATTAAGCATTTTATGTTAGCTGAGAATGCAGGTCCACTGCAAGGGGGGTATTTTCCTTACACCACATATATATATATATATATATATATATATATATATATATATACCACTGTTGCTTGGAACTTTTTCATGTAAAAAAACTGCTTTCCAAAAGTTAATACAAATAATAGAATTTGACTTATCAGACAGCTGACTTTGTTTACAATGAATGGAACACAGACTAATATTGTGATATATCAGTTTTAGTCAAATTACCATATTTTAAGATGCCATTTAATCTATTAGGATAGATATTTATTTTTATTATTTAAATCCCTGAAATGTCTGGTACTTCAATATCCTTAAAGTCAGTAAGCATAAAGTCTGAAACTGGAACACAGGTATCTGCTGTGAGTGGGAATTCACATTCCAGCACAAGTTTGTCAAGTACATCCAAGGCAAGTGAAGTTGCAGTTGTTGAGATAAACCCTTTGGCTAATGTATTAAACTTCATCTACTCATTTGGTTATGACTGCCAACAACCTTTTAACCTTTGTGTAGTAGAGGAAAATATATTAGTATACTATTCGGGAACGTTAATTCACATTTTTGACTACCAAAGTGATACTTTTTCGTTCAGAAGAAGTTTTAGTGGTAGTGGCATTGGGCACATCGTTAAAAACCCAGCTCAACCTCATATAGCTCTAGGTGAAAAATGTAACGATCCACTGATTGTAATTTATGAGTGGCCTTCTTTTGATATAATATCTAAAATGTCAGGTGGTACGACACGAGGATACTCTCATCTGGGATATAGTCCTGATGGAACCATGCTCGTCTCCCAAGGAAGTGAGCCTGATCACTTGATTACAATTTGGGATTGGAATAAAGCTCATATAATCCTCCGTGTTAAAAGCCATGGCCAAGATGTTTTCAATGTAGAGTTTTCACAGTTTGTCCCGGGACAGTTGACTTCTTGTGGACTGGGTCATATTAAGTTTTGGAAAATGGCCAAGACTTTTACGGGGTTGAAACTTCAAGGAGAGCTAGGTCGATTTGGGAAAACAGAGCTCTGTGACATTCGAGGAATCTGTGCAATGCCAGATGAAAAAGTAATATCGGGCAGTGAATGGGGTAATCTATTAGTCTGGGAGGATCGCCTGATTAAACTGGAAGTTAAACAGAAGGCTAAAGGTAATTGCCACAATGATGATATCTCACAGATACACTTCAATCCTGTGGATGAAGATATAATATCTGTTGGGATGGATGGCTGGATAAAATTGTGGAACAGAGTCACTATTGATGGAGCAGACCCGCCTGATGAAGAAGACTGGTTCTTGGAGATGCAACCTTTATTAGAAATCCAGGTGAAAGATGATCTTGGAGATGCTAAACTTATGTCACTGTGTAAAAAGAACTCAGAGCCAGGAAATGACGATTGGTTTGGACAGGATGCAAATGGAGGAATATGGTCGATGAGCCTGAATGCAGAAGGCCCTCAACCAAAGAGACTGTTTATTTGTCATGCTGGCTCTGTGGCAGCAATGGCTACATCTCCTGTCGGTCACTACTTGGCTACTCTTGGTAGTGACGGCTGTCTTCTTGTTTATGATACCTCAAAAAGAATGCTCCTATCTTATAAACGTTTTCTAGCTCCAGGTACTGCATTACTGTGGTTGCCTATACATGTTGAAGCTACCGGAGCAGTTTTGGTTGGGGGATTTGCTGATGGAATGTTGCGGATGATTGTGGTCAGTTTGCGGGAAATTGAAAAAGCCATTGATCGTAGAAGCTTATTTTCCAAAAGAACTGTTGAGAGTATTGGCATTAATATTATTCAAAGGATAAAATCACACATTGCCCCTGTTTCCTCAGTTTGCCTTAATCCTCGAGGCAGTATCTTAGTCTCGGGGAGCAAAGATTCCACAATTTTTATTTATCAAATCCTTCCCAAAAGGGAATACAATGCACTTATTCCTGTAGGTTACCTACAACTTTCTGGTCCTGTAACTTACATTACCTGGAGACCAAATCATAATTCGAGAGCAATTATAGCTTGTGCTGATGGAAGTTTAACAGAAGTTGACTTGCCAGAGAAAACCTTTATTGAAAGCAATGTAACTTATGATCTTAACCTGGATAAGGAAACTTTGCAATTCAAAAGTGTTAAGTCAGAGCTTATTCGAGCTCAAGAACTACAAGAGATTGAAGATAAAAAACAAGCAAAACTTGTAAGGAAGCAAGCTGAACTAGAAAAAATCAAAGACAACAATCCTAATTTGGACATTGATGAAGAATTATTTTTAATGGATTCTGATGAAGAAGTGGAATTCCCTCCCCTTTACTACCCAGAAACCCCCAGTTCTATCCTGTTTGTCATGTTACTACCATCTAAAAATTTTTTACTTTCCATGGATGGCTTTGATTGTGGATATTTGTATGAATATGAAATGGGTACATCTGGTCCTATAAACCACTTACCTGTTCCTAATGCCTTAAATATTCCTCTCCACTGTTTTATTCCTCTTTGTGAAGAACGTTTAGTAGCATTTGGCATGGCCAATGGAGTTGTCCGTTTGGTCCTATATAATGAAGAGACATTTGATTTAAAACAGTATTTTGACCTACCAATGCATGATACAGAGCATGGTATTATACAACACTTGTGCTCTAGTCATGATGGCAAGTGGCTATTCAGCTGTGGTTCAGATGGGAACATTTTTATGTATGCAGTAGATTCTTCACCAATTGATGAAGATGACCTGGTAAAATCAAAGGAATTAGAAAAAAGAATGTCTGCCAAAAGGCTTTCTCAAATTACTGGTCCTGTTCCAAGGGAGGTGGTTATGGATGCAGATGGAACAACAGAATTGAGTCTTGAAGAAACAAAAAGAAATATGCAAAACCTTCACCTTCGCAAATTAGCCGATGAGCATAAGGAGAATATCCGGCGTAAACTGCTAAACTTGCAGGACAAATTTGAGTTAGTACTCAGTAAAAATAACTCTCTTCCATCTAGTCAAGTATTGCCACGAGAAGTATTTGAACTAGACCCACGTATTACAGCAGCATTACAGGAAAAGATCACAGATGAAAATGATCTGATGCAACGACAAATGGCATTCAAGGTTGCACGTTCCCGCCTCCTAGTAAAAAAGATGCAAAATCATTTTGTTGACAATATTGCATGTCTTGATGTTACAGTTAGAGCAATCCAAAATGAAAATTTGCGAGTGAAGGCTTTTACCCACAATAAACTTACACCAGAATTTTTGGAGGCTGAGTGGGATATGCAACAAATATTTGATTTCCCTACAGTCATTAGCGATCAAACCTTTGATTTTAGTTCTCAGAAAACTGGAAGCATTACAACCCAGCCACGACAATCTGTATTTGGTTCGATGTTTAGATTTCAACCTTATTTCAGCAAACTAACCCTAAAAGCCCGTAAGGCCCTCTTTAAACAACAGATGTTAAAAAATAAAAGGGACCAACGTGCTCAGCAATGGCTATCATTTTTGGATTTAAAGCCAGATATAAACCAGGATGATCCAGATGATATAGCAGAATACGAAAATGCAGCTAAAACAATAGGTGATTTTAATTTGAAATCAGCTGAAACTTATAAGGTTCCTCAAGAAGAAAGAATTACACCAGCCCAAAAGTACTGGCAGATGATAAAACTTCATAGAGAAGTATTTGAGACCAAGGAGGCATTTAATAAAAAAGTATGTGAAGTGCGTGATTCCAAAATTGCCTTGGTAAGAAAATTCAAACAAATGTACCATGATTTGGATGTAATCCAAGAAGAAATATCACCTGAACTGAGAAAAGAGAGATTACCAATTCCAAAATGTTACCTTAAAAATAACTTTCCAGAGCATATATTTAGACTTGAATTTGGGGCTGATCCACTCATTTACAATCCTGTCACTGATGTGTATGATGAGGAATACTTTGTTTTACAAATAAAGGATTCTGAACCGGTTTCTATTAATCAAGATGAGGAATCTGAGAAGTCTATGAGCTTATCATTCATAAGTGATGATGACTCTGATACATTTTGGGAGCATCAGCTGAAAGTAGTAAGAATGGTTAAAACTCTCCACAGACAAGATAATATAATAAGAGAAATGAAAGAAGGTATAGTAAAATTTGATGAAAGGCTTGAAAGATTAAGTATAGACCGGCTCAAATATGCCCGAGACATTAAACTCATGGAAATATTTTATTTGACTTTATATCAGGAACTGGTAATTATTAATGGCTATGCTGGGAAGGAACATGAAATCACACTCAAAATTAACAATGCAGTCCAAGTAAGGAATGAAAAGTTTCGGCAAAAAATGGTTATCCAAGAATCTATTGATTCAAAGCAACAAGACATTAATTTGTTTCAAACTAAACTAGCGGAACTACAAGATCATGTTGGTGAAAAGACACAAAATACCAAGTTTGTGAAATTTCTAAACCGTATTTTTAAAAAGAAAAGAACATCTAAATCTCTAGATGATTCTGAAAGTGAATCTTCTACTTCTGAAGAATCATCAGAAGAAGATTACGATGATGATGATAATGAGGATTACATCCCAATAAAACTAGATGAAAATGTTTGTCCAGAGGGATGTGACCCAAGTCTTTACGAGGACATTGTAAACTCTCGAAATCAAAGGTATGAGATGGAAGACAATATTTTAGAATTGCGTAAACAGTTAGAAAAATATCAAAAAGATTTGCAGGTTTGTAACACAGAGGCTAATCGACTGGACTTAGATGTTCAAAATGCCACTAAGGAATTAGACGCAGTTCAATTTGAAAAGCAGCAGAAACTAAATAATGTGGAAACAATAGTTGTGTTAAATTTAAGCCAATTCCGACACTTTGTATCAACTAGCCACCCAGAAGATGGTCTTGCAACCGACCCTCTAGTATTTCACAGTGAGGTTCTTTTTAAACTGTCAAATAGGATAGGAGAATTAGAAACAGAGACAGAAGAAGAAAATTTAAAAATAAAACAACAAAAACTTTTGATGCAGCGATTAAATAAACGTTGTAAAGAAATGAGAAGCATTAAAAAGGCCTTGAAAAAGCAGATTGAAGAGGAACTCATTCAAAAATTTGGGGAGAAGATAGATATAGATAAAATGGAGGAAATAATCTTAAAAAAGATGTTGAACCAGGCTCGCAGAGACTATGAAGTTGATGTTTTGAGGAAAAAGTATGATAAGATCATATCAAATGAGAGAAGAGAGCTATGGTGCCAAACTGATAAACTGATAGCCCTGGAAAAAGAGAATTCTAGACGATTAAAACTTCAGACCATGTTAGAGCATGAAACTTGGCTTTTAAAAGAACTTTTGAGAGCTCAGGAAGTGAAGAGAGAAAAAGTTATAACTGCTGAAGAACTTGAAAGTTATGAAAAAGATTTGAACAGTTTAGAAGACGTACTTAAAGAACAGCTTAAAGTAAAAGATGAGTTACAACAGGAAATTAGAATTCTGAGCTACAAATGTACACCTCCTCAGGAAAAGAATATGCAGAGGCAAGCCGACTTTGTTGAAGATGGGATTAGCTCAGAAAAAGCTCAATGTAGAGAAGAGAATGGAGAATATTCAGAAGAACAAGAGGATGTTTCAATTTCCTCAAAATATAATGATGACCGAATAAAAATGGACGAGGACAATTTTGATGAGAGAAAAATGTCCACCATTGATAAGATTTTGTATAGAATGGCATCTGGTTGTTCAGCTTATGATGTGGCCGTTGGAGTAGTTGATGAAATACTTCAATTTACTTGTGATGAACAGAAGAAAACATCTGCTTTGGAATGTGCTTTACAGTTGATTGATCAGCTAGTTCTAATAACAACCGGAGAGGATTCTGGTGACATGGCACTAGTAGATCAATTGTCAGGGAGTCTCCTGAAAATTGCCGAGGACACTGGCATTAATAGCAAAAACCAATAGATGGGAATCTGCAGGGTCTTTCTGGAGACTAAACGACATTTAATAACGAGGATTATTTTTTAAACTGAAAGGAAGCTATCAATGTATAAAAACAGAATTTGTCTTCAAGTAAATGCTTGAACATTTTTTTATGGTATGGTAGTTGAGTTGTTTTGATTAAGGTGAGTTTTACGTAATTTTTTATTAAAGATGTAATTTTTGTAAAATCAATCTTTTGGATTTTTAATTTTCCTTATAGTCCAGGCAACAAAAAGGTATAGAAGAACATTTTTGGAACACAGTTTTTGAATTTGCAGCTTTGTTTTGACTAGTGAGGAGGTGAACATATCAAAATCCCCCGTCCATAGCCCTTGAGCGGGGGGAGGGAGGGGGGGGTCAGAAGGTGCCATTTTTAGGATTTTCCAAAATATCTTGAAAACTATCAACTTTTAATAATCCCTATTAAATTGGAAAATTAAAGACAATTACATTTCCTGTAATAAAAGTTCATTTCCTGTAATAAAAGTACATTTCCTGTATTTTTTGGTTTCACCAACACAACAAGTTAAGCATTAATTTTATAAATATTTTAACAAATATCCCTTTTATAAGAAATACATGTAAATTTGTGAGTAACATACATGCCCAAAGGGGCAACGGTTTTTCACCTAAAGGAAAATAAACAACATTCATGAAATATTGACAAAATTTCCAGTAATTTGACAACTCGAATCATAAAATTTGGTCAGAAATAAAGGTGTGGGCGAGCTTACAAAAAGGTTGTAGCAACCACATATTTGTAATAATTCCTTAAAAAAAACTTTTTATGAGCTCACTAAGATCTTTACTTTTGACAAATTTTTATGATTAAAGACTAAGGTGTCAAGTTACTGGAAATTTCGCCAATATTTCATGAATTTAGTTCTTTTTCCTTCGAGTGAAAAAAGCGTTGCTCCATTGGGTTTGTAAATTACACACAAATTTACATTTATTTCTTATAGAGGGAATATTTGTTTAAATATTCATAAAAGTAGTGGTTATCTTGTAAATGGTTGGACCAAAATAAACATATTATATGCTTTTCTTACAAGAAATTTATTTTTATTGAATTTTCCAATTTAATAGAGATTGTTGGTTGAAAATTTTCAAGATATTTAGGTAAAAAATGGTACCTTCAGACCCCCCTCAAGATCTACGGATGGGGCTTTTGATATGTTCACCTCCTGACTAATCCAAACAAAGCTGCAAAGTTAAAAAGTTGTACTCCATGCTATTCCCTCTATACCTTTTTTTTGAGCATTCGTTGCCTGTACTATTATATGTTGGTATACATTATTATGAGGGATGCTATAAATATTTAAAATCCACAATACATGAAAGATCATGTACAGTTCGCGCATTATATCCTTGGCTTTGGCAGAGTCAGCTGGTTGCAAGAGTTGAGGGGTGGGGGGGAGAGCGGTACAGTTCGCGCATTATATCTCCGACTATGACTGAGTCAGCTGATTGTATGGTGCGGGGGGGAGAGGGGGTACTTTTCTGAAAACATTTCTAAAACACCACTGCTTGTCAAATGTTGTGTTTACCAGTATCATATGTTATAAATATCATATGACACGGTTAGTAGCGTAGTGGTCATAGCCGGAGATATAATGCGCGAACTGTACTTTTGTGAAATCCAGCGACCACGTAGGAGAAATAGACGGAGCATAGCTATCTTACTTGCATTACAGCAAGTGAGGCCTGGGCCGCCATATTGTCTCTGGGTATAGAAACATAAAACGGCGCTTAAAACTGCGTAATCTGACAGTGCTCATGTTTCAAATAACTCGTAGTTTATACCATTTAGCGTTGAGGCTTAAGGTTGAAATTTTGCATGTGAACAGTCCTTTAGTTTGGAACCATAATAGTATCAATCATATTTCCAAAATAATTTTTTTTATACTTTAAAAAATTATATAAAATCACAAGTTTTTATTCAACTTTAAAACATGACATGAAAAAAGTAGCCGGCTACTACTTTTTTTATTTTTTGGTCAGGCAAAATAAAAAACGGTGGAAATTGTTGCTAAGGAGTTGAATTTTTCAAATCATATTTTTTGAAAAAAATAGCTGACGTAGTTCTGCGGGAGAGTTTATCCGTGCGGCGCCTGCATAAAAACAAAGTTAATCCTAAACTGTTATTTACAAAAATATAGTTGACTACAAAAATACAAATTTGGTATCAAATTAAAGGTCTGAATCTCACAATTACTATGGTACCAATTATAAATGGCTTAGAAGCAGTTTACACATCACAGGAACGTTACAGATGTATTCCGTGGCGGCAGCTTCTTTCAAAAAATGTCAGGACAAGCTTCTAGGTTACCAGTGTTTACGTTGTGTAAACTACCTGTAAGCCATTTATATTTCGTACTATAGTGATTCTGAGATTCAGACGTATAATTTGATACCCCATACAGCACATAACGTCTATACAACGTCTATATAAGGGCTTGCAAGTTACATTCACGTCTAGGTCAATATTCGTACATCTATTAGACATCTGCGATATCATGTCAAAAAGACATCTAACGCGGATGTCAAAATGGCGTCAATTAGACGTTGTCGTACATGTATATGACGTCAACGTAATAACATTTAATAGACGATGTATAGACATCGCCGAAAATAATAAACCAAGTGTATAGTACAAATGAGTATATTTTTCGTCAATAAAATCAATATCGCTGAGGACAGAATATCAATTAAACTTTTTTGAAATAAAAATATAACGACCTTATTTCCTTAATTATATTTTAATTCCCTAATGACTACAATAATAAAAAAAATTAACATTTTTATTGGTTTGAATCCCAAATTAATCTGTTACTGTTTACCTCACTATGCCCACATAACAGGTTGTTTTTCGGCAAAGTTGCCTTCATTTGCTGTTCGTCTGATAAAGCAACCTTTCACTAGCAAATTTGTCACATATTTGCAGTTCTTTGTCTAGGCAAAGCTGTTTCCTGATAGTTATGACAACTTGGCGGCAACTTAACATGAGTTTGCCATTTCACATATTCACCGTAGGTGGTGTTCACGGGAGCCCACCAGTTGACCGAAATGATGTTTGCTCGCTGTGACACTTGCCCACTTAAAAAAATTAAATTAAATAAATAAATAAAAGCTTGAATCCACTTGGTCGAATTGATAATTGGTCGTTGTGCCATTTCCCCAACTTTTTAAAATATGAATATTAATAATTAAATAAAATACTGAAACCACTTGTTCGAATTGATACTTGTTCGCTGTGACAGTTGTCCGACTTTATAAAAATATTAAGTATTAAATAATTGACGATTGACCGAATTGATAGCTGCTCGCCGTGTCTCTTGCCCACTTTTTAAAATTAAATAAATAAAGGCCTGTATCCATTTGGTCGAATAAAGGCCTGATAGTTGGTCGATGTGACAGTTGCTCGACTTTATTAAATAAAATAATAATAATTTAAAATATTTGACAGTTGACCGAATTGATACTTGCTCGCAGTGACAGTTGGCAGAAGAGTGGAGGGGGCAGCAAGGTGGGCCGGGCGCCCAGCTCCTACTATTCGCCCAGTGGGAACATGCCCACATGGGCCGTCCAATAGCAGAGAATAGGGGCATTACGCGCGTCCTCTCCCTCTACGCGCTGCCCCCTCCTCTCTTCTAACAACTGTCACTGCGAGCAAGTATCAATTCGGTCAAATGACACAAATTCTAAATTATTATTATTTAATTTCAAAAAGTCGGTCAACTGTCACATTGACCAACTATCAATTCGACCACATGGATTAAGGCTTTTATTAATTTATATTAATTTCATTTTTAAAAGTGGGCAAGTGTCACGGAGGGCAACTATCAATTTGGTCAACTTTCAATTATTTAACACATAATATTTTTATAAAGTCGGACAACTGTCACAGCGAACAAGTATCAATTCGAACAAGTGGTTTCAGTATTTTATTTAATTATTAATATTAATATTTAAAATGTTGGTGAAATGTCACAACGACCAATTATCAATTCGACCAAGTGGATGCAGGCTTTTATTTATTTATTTTATTTTATTTTTAAAAAGTGGGCAAGTGTCGCGGCGAACAACTATCAATTTGGTCAAATGACAGGCAACCGGTGTTCACATAGAAAAAAAAAATTATTATAATATTTTGGTTAGCACCATTGGATTCAGCTAAAAAAACAAACAAATAATTTAGTACCTTGAATCATTGCTCTATGTCCATTGGTTACTGGATACTGAAAGTGGTAAACACAGTACACTGCCCCGATGTCAACCTTATAGGAAATAAGTAAAATTCTAGGCCTATATCTCGCTTATTCCTCAATATAATAAAACTTGGTTTGCGGCTTTATCTAGATGAGATTTAATGTCAAAATCAAGTCAAATCTCGCTATGTTCGATTGAACCAAGGCCACACTACAGGGTAGTGTGGCCTTGATTGAACTATGTTCTTCTGCCTTAGAAATTAGCCGAGTATGCATATCTGCTGCAACGGGGGTATTTCACTTTCACGTTATTTTGAAATTTCATGTATACACTTACCACTTTAATCTTTTAACTACTCGCATTGAGCTTATAATTACTTTACATCGATTTGAGTAGAATAGACGAACAATTAGACAAAATTGTTTGTTAGTATTTAAACAATTAGACGAGGTAAATTTTAGGTAAAAAGTTTTTGCCATTACACTTTTCAAAATAGTTGTTTACTGAAAAAATATTATTATAGAGTGAATGGGGAAAAAAGTGACGAGGAGGCACTTTATAACTCGTTCTCAGTCCTTAAAGGTTATCTCTGCACTACATTTGGATCCTATAATGTTTACCACCAAAGCAGTAGTTAAGATGTGATTTTGCCCTGAGATTATTATCAGGTCTGGTGGTGTAGTGGATACAGGCTCGGCTTACGAAGGTAAAGGTCCCGGGTTTAAATCCCAACATATGTCAACAGAATTTGCATTGTGGTAATGTGTGTAGAAACTATGTACAAATGCATATCCTTACTAAGATTTTTTTTATTAAACTTTTTGGATTTTTTATATATTTATAATTACAATTTTGTTATTCGTTACTTTTTGTATGTTAATTGGATGTTCTGTAGATGTCAATGTATGGATGTGTAATTAACATCTATTGAACATCTATTCTACATCCACGTAGAATGTTGATATAAGGTCGATAATGGTGACATTTGAATGTTGTAGGAATGTCTATTAGACGTTAGACATCTATAACAGTCACATTTAATAGACGTGTGTGGTTTAACATGAGGTACATCTATTAGACATCTAGTTGATGTGACTGTGCTACCTGGGACCATATTTGTAATTTTTTACGTACTTTGTTAGCGAATTTCCCCTATAGGGAGGAAGCTATTACCGTAGGTCTCATGGTAAGACCTAAGCCCGAGACCGTGATAACTTTTCGTTTTGGGGCCACCAGAAGCAAAAAACACCATTCGTTCGAATTTTTATATATATATCTATCTATATATCTATCTATCTATCCATCTATCTATCTATATATATATATATATATATATATATATACATATATATATATATATATATGTGTGTGTGTGTGTGTCTGTAAGCACGATAGCGGCCGTAAATATGGTCCGATCTTAATGAAATTTGGTACAGACATGTAAAGTGGTAATCAATTGGACGAGTTCGTAAACCAGCCTGATCGGACCATCGGAAGGGGGGGGTAATGGGGGATAAACCCCCTCAAAAATGGGTTTTTTGAGTTTGTTACATAGAAATATAAAATTAATCAAATTTTTGTTGGCACCATGAATTCAGCTCAAAAAAACAAACAATTTAGTATCTTGAATCATTGCTCTATCTCCATTGGTTACCGAGATATTGAAAGTGGTATACACAGTACGTTGTCCCTATGTTAACCTTATGGGGGAAATAAGTAAAATTCTATATCTTGCTTTTTTCTCAACAAACCTTAATAAAACTTGGTTTGTGGCTTCATCTAGATGAGGTCTAATGTATTTTAGTCTAAAACCCCCGAAATTTCCATTTTTGTGGCAGCAAACCTGCATAATCATTCCCCATGTTATCCTTATGGGAAATAAAAAAAATTCTTTATCTTCCTTATTTTTTAACATTTCTTGATAAAACTTGGTATATGGCTACTTCTAGTCAAGATCTATTAAATAATGAATTAAAACCAACCAGTTTTAACATACCTGTTGCAGCAAACCTGCATACTCATTCCCAATGTTATTCTTATGGAGATTACAAAAACATGTCAAATTTCGCTATGTTGCATTGAATTATGTTCTTTTGCATTTGAAATTCGCTGAGTATGCAGGTCTGCTGCAACGGGTATTTTTCCATGCTAGGGACTAGAAGCAAATTTAGGCTTCACTTCGCGGGTTCTAGTGCTCCGTCTATTGTACTATGTGGTCGATGGTGAAATCATTGTTCTACAGTCCTGCTGTTTATCAAACGGTGCGAATACCAACATCATATGTTTAAAATATCATATGATACGGTTAGTAGCGTAGTAGCCATAGCCGGAGATATAATGCGCAAACTTTTAGCTTGTCTATTTTGGTAAGAAACAATTAAGTGAACCTTATTGGTCTAGACACAGGGACGTAGCCAAGGGGGGGGGGTCCGTGGGGTCCGGACCCCCCCCTTCCCGCTAATTATTTTAATAATTATGATATTTATTCAATCCAGTTACAAATTACACTTACTCTTTTTTCAGTGCATATGGTGCAAAAGTAATATAAGCAATGCAAATAAGGCAAAAGTCCATACAAACAAAATTTAACTGTCCAATTTTCATGCCAAAAATACAAACTCCTCAATTCCTACAAAAATGATCTTATCCAAATTGAAGCTGACGCCTGCTATCTTTCCAGCTGCGTTCCCAGGACGAGCTCGTCCTCCACTTCTTAGAAGCAGTCAATTAATTAATTTTTATCTTCCTGTCGCTTTTTTTATTTCTTACATTTTTTTACCTTTTTACATTAGATTAGATTATTGTGTGGCATATTTAACGTGAAATGTTTAGAAAGAAAAAGATACGCTTTTGTGATAAAGAAGAAAATAAGTGCATCCAGTTATGTAAAAGAGGTAAGAACTAAAAAATATAAATTACCGATAAATTTAATTATGATTATTACAAGATTTCATTCTTGTAAAGAAGAGCCCCGACCATCCGCCGGATCAATGAAAGTCTTGAACCTTAACTGAATATTAATGACTTAATATACTTTAGGAGAAATATAAACTTTAAAAATTGCATTATAACTGGCCCCAAATTCTTGCGGCCCATGCCGTCCATAAGCCCAAAGCTAAAATTAACATTAGTCTTATGGACGGCGTGGACTGCAAGAATTGGCGCCAGTTATAAAACAAATGATTAGTGTTAAATATAGCCTAATTTGCACGTATTATAATAATGATTTAAAAATCAATTGAAAACCTGTGTTTCTAAAGCAGGAGAGAATTTTTAGTCAAGAGTTTTTAATGAAGGCAAAATAAATAATATTGACTAACAAGGTACGCAAGAGCCAATCCTAATTCACAAACCCATGGTTGTTGCGCTTCGTGTACTCACAACACAATATACCCTACTGTCCGGTGCCGTAACGTAACATACACTGACAAATCTCATGATTTTAGGGATCGGTCACAATGGCAAACTAGCCTATCCCACTGTGCGCTCTAGGCATAACATGTTTTGAGTAAAAGGGAAGAATTATAGAACTGTCATAACCCAAATAATAACGAATATTGGCGACAGTGTTTAAGTCACTGAACATGATTTTGAGGAATTTCATTCACACGTTTAAATTTATCTCTTCCACAAATAAAAATGAAAATTAGAGTTCCGGCCAAATCATTAGGCGGGTGAGTGAGTGCGCTGCTGGCGTTCAAAATATGTTTTTGGCCAATCATTTACCTATCTAAAGTTATAGACAGTTATGAGTGAAAATTTTTTATCGTGCCCTTTAATGTCCCTGGCCTCTTATTTCGTAGATACTGGTTTTTTAGTATCGTATTATATGTTTTAATATTTTTTGGGACGGGGGCAACATTTAGCAAATATTTATTTGGTTGTTAATGGGTTCTAGGTATTTTTTCCGTATTTTAAAAGTCACGAATGTCACGACCGTAACTTGTCCCTAGGGTCCATTCTTCAACTATCATGCTATTTTTAAAACAATTATGCGTGCTTAAATAAATAATGCTATTTTTTATATCATCTCTAATTATTAAACTTACAAAAAAAGAGTATTTAATAATTGTTTATTTATTGCAAACTGAGTATTACGACAAAATAAGTCTGCCCCTCGATTTTAAGTCCCGACCGTAACGGCAAAATTTGGAACTTTGGAACACGACAGTGGCGAGCCTGGTGGTGATAGAGTCAGTTGGTTTGAAGAGACAGAGGTGAACGGGAGTGTTTTACGTTGTTCCAGAGATTTTTCTTTGTTTTTGAACTTATCAAGGTTGATAAAAGTAATTTTGTGTTTTTGGTAATTTTGATGTGTCCAAGACCGTACTAGTCGTTTGTTACAGTATACATGGTGTTAATTTTTGTTAATATGATATTTTAATTGCTGCGGCAACCTAGAAGTCCACTTTGTCTTCTCAAACACGGTGGGCGAAATTTCATACCGAGCAGAGCAGGTCATGACGTCATCGTTGATCCGATCACCTTCGAGGGGTCGAAGTCGACAACCGTAGATTCTACATTGATCGATATTTGACTTTCGGTTACGGTATTGACTTCACTCAGAATTTGGAAGAATTTATTAGTTTCTTATAACATTGATCTTGACAAACTTATAAGACCAAGGGTAGGCCTACTTTAAATAAATATTTTTATTGGTAGAAATAAAAATTTTTAAATTATTGTTTAGCTTATTGGGTTATTTAGGCTACGTTGAGCTTTGTTATTGATGTTCCAAAGTCAACCGCGAGGCTAATCTTATTTTAATGATTTGGAGTTATGTTTTAAATACTGTCATTAATAAATCAGCGCCTTTGTAGTTGAAATCGTACAAATTTGCTTGCAATCTGCAGTGATGAATTGAAGATTTTCAATTAAGGATAAAAGTAACATTACAATAATCAGATAGGCAGACCATTTTAGTCCGAGTCCGTCCATATAACATTAAAGTTCCGGCCAAATCATTAGGCGGGTGGCGAAAAATGGAAACTACAGCTGTATAAATGAGTTGATGTTAAAGACACCCTCTGCTCCTCTACACAGTTCAGTAGTTGAACATATTTCCAACAGATAGAAGCACATTTACTTGGGTATGTTTCGGGAACGTACTCAGCTGATTTGGAGAACATCAACAAAGAGCATAACTGTTTATAACTTCAGATGGGTAAATGATTGGCCAAAAACATATTTTGAACGCCAGCAGCGCACTCACTCACCCGCCTAATGATTTGGCCGGAACTCTAGTGTTAATATCAGCGTTAGCTTTACCGACGGCCTGGGTCACGTTATTTAACTCGGAGTATACTCAGGGCCGGCTCAAGACGTTTAGGCGCCCTAGGCGAAGGTATAGTTTGGCGCCCCCCCCCCCCACTTTCTAACAGTTCAGTAAAAGGGTACATTAGTATTGGGGCTAAAGAAACAACTTATATACCGTAGTAAAAATCCAATTACTACATTTTTAAGTTTTAATACCTTTATTTAAATTTTAATTAATCACTTAACAATTATTTTTAATTTTTTTTTGTAGACTCATCGTCATAAGCCTTGGTAGCCATTTCCCTATAATAATTATTTTTACCTCCTTGTGTGGTTTATTTTTTATAAGTACTTGTGTAAAACAAAACGAGAAGAGACTTGTATTATCGAGGATGAATTACAATTTTTTCTCCCACGTTACAATTCTTTGTCACGTTTCTCAGGATATATTTGCATATTATTATTATAATTTTTATTAATTTCAAATAAAGTTACAAAACGATTTGTCCTATTATGAGATTTGAAGGATTTGCTGGTTAATATATTTTAAGATGATTTTTTTTACTCCATTATTTATTGATTTATATGTAATTTTTGGGAACAAATTGTTTGATTTGATCAGTATCAACCACCACGTAAAGATACTTGGCCACTTACTTTAAAGATAAAACACTAAACAGCCAAGAATAGACTTTTTTCAATACACTATGTAGATAACGAAACAGTTCATGGCACAGTTACGGTTCAAGGTAATAGTTTTTGAAAGTTGTCAGTTTTTTTTTGTTCTCAAAGTTTCTTGTTTAAAGTAAATATTTATTGTAATGAAAGGAAGGTGAGTCCGTGTAATTTTGATATCCCCAAGCAAACACTTGAAACTGGAAAATTTTGTTCAGGGTTTAAACCAATGATTAGTGGAAAACCTCTCTGTCTTCAGCAATCTAATTTATTGAAATGTCAAAAATAATCCCCCCCCCCCCGATTTATTAAGGGACATCATCAGGGCTGTTTTTTTCATTGATTAGATAGCGAAATTAATGGCATGAAAGGAATTTGAGAGTAAAAATTAAATATTTAACACTGGACCTCATGGGGTTCCATGATATTAACAAAATTAAAACGAAATAAGTAAAAAATAATGATATAATTATTTGTCCACTTCCGGCTCCTACGTTTTTACTGTACTTCATCAATTTGGAGACTGCACATCGAGTGTTCAATAGACACGATACCATTTGAAAAATTGTGCTCATAAAATGATACTTCATAGAATTTAGATTTTTCTGAGTGTAGGTACTTAGAGACATAAATAAGATATGATTTCTCCGTTTATCAAATAAAAATAATATAATTAATATACAAATCAAACAATTAAAAAACTTTTAGGCAAGTAGGCCTAATTAAGAACAATAATTTACAAAGCAAAATCACATTACTTGCCAGCATTGGGAAAATGGTGGACTACAGTAGACCAGTCTTCAAATTTGGCTGTCAAGATAAAAATAAACCTGAACTATTGTATAAAGGCGAGGGCGCCTAGAGAGCAGAGAATGTCGCATGCTTAGTATATCGGAAGATAATCATAAGTTTGGGAGGTGGGATTTTCCACTATTTGAGATAAGTTTATACAGTAGTTTGAAAGTGTTTAAAAAAGTAACAAGCAGAGCATATTCCCGCGAGCTAATCCCAAATTATAAACTTATAATTTCATAAAATGTAAATATAAATTGAAGTTAGGCTACTTTCATGATTTTCCTTTCCAAAGTAAGTGTTTTATTTGCGCCTTCCTTTCATAAAAAAAAAACGGGGCCGCCCAGCGCCCGATTTGGCGCCCCTCAGGCCCTGGCGCCCTATGGTAGAGCCGGCCATGTAGTCAGCGAGATAATGAAAGCGGTAAACACCCCTTACATTGTACCTATTGAATAACAGAGCATATTCCCGCGACCTATTCCCAAATTATAAACTTATAATTTAATAAAATGTAAATATAAATTGAAGTTAGGTTCATGCTACTTTCATGATTTTCCTTTCCAAAGTAAGTGTTTTTTGCGCCTTCCTTTCATAAAAAAACGGGGCCGCTCAGCGCCCCCTTTGGCACCCCTCAGGCCCTGGCGCCCTAGGCGGTCGCCTAGTTCGCCTATATGGTAGAGCCGGCCCTGAGTATACTTAAATATTCCCGTAAAATCATTTTACTCATTATCCAAATATACCTTGAGATTAGCGTCTATTGAGTAGAAGAACTCCGAACTGGTGCTGATCAACAAGGGTTATTCACCCTTTTAACACGATGAACAAGCTGTTGTTGACTCAGAATTAAATTAAAGATCACGGCATAATAATTTATTATGATCAAAATAAATCTATGAAATTCACAACTGCTTTTAGACTTATGATAATTTTGATTAGGATTTTTGCGGACATTTGCCATCCGCCATTAGTAAAAAACAAGTTTCACGACGTTTCGGGATCTGGAATCTGATCCCGTCTTCAGGTGGAAGAAAACCTAGCAGTCACAGTGACTGCTTTTACAGTTCTCTGTTTTAGCTGTGTTTTTCTCCAGGTTTTCCTGGCTATGTGTTACTAATCTTGTTATGTTCTAGGTTTTCTTCCACCTGAAGACGGGATCAGATTCCAGATCCCGAAACGTCGTGAAACTTGTTTTTTACTAATCAGTGATGGCAAATGTCCGCAAAAATCCTAATCAAAATATAAAATCACCATCACCAACAATGAATTTCAAACAAAGGACTTATGATAAGCCTATAAAATGTTGAAAGGAATTATTCTATGATTTTATAGGCCATCTGGTTTATCCACTGAGAGCTATAAAGGGATCGATGACTATAAGTTTAGTTTATATTCTGACAAAAATGGTTAACATGTTCTCTTATTTACAAAAAAGTAGCCTAAACTAAGTTCACTTCCCTCCATATTCCATTACCGTACTATATATTCTGACTTTCAACTGGAATAAGTAGTTGAAAGTCACTTCATGAGATAGAGAGAGGAGAGACAGGCGACAGGCAACTAAAACGATTAAAGAGATGCGAAGTTGAAGTTGCAATACTCGACTATCAACTATCGAGACCCTCATCGATAGACTAACCATCGTATAAACGATGACGTCATGACCTGCTCTGCTCGGTATGAAATTTCGCCCACCCTCAAACACGAGGTGCAGAACTACCACCAGAACAGGGACAAATACTTGTAATGTCACTGACCGTATTTGTCACGACCGAAACCATTTTTGTCACGACCATATCGATTGTGCGGGGGTACGGTCGTGACAATCATTATAAATTTCGTTGTAAATTGCACTATTCGGTTGAAGTGAAAGACAATTTTATCTTATAACAGTACAATTGAAGGATTTATGAAAAAGTAAAATTGTAGTTTTTGAAATATGTAAATATTGAAGGTAATGGTTATATTTTATTATAAATTTTTGTGGAATAGAGTACAGTCAACTCCCAAATAACCAGGGTATTGGCCCATTAAAGTGCCAAGGATAATTTAAAATGATAATTTAAAACAAATGCATTAAATAAATGGAGTAAATCGACCGGCGATTCTCGTTTGTCCCAGACCGTACCCCTTGTCCCTGACCGTATCTATCATGATTTGGGTTATAAAAAGTACAAAAATTGATATATCATCATGTAAATCTATAATCACACACAAACAGACGCCCCTATGAGGACATAAAGGTTTTTCATATAACAGGAACGACTGCTTGGAGCTAGAAAAACTTTAAGAGATTTTTTTGCTTTTTTCGATTTTTTTAGTTTTTTGATTTTTTTTTAGAAATACCAAATTTACTAAAGGCTTAATGAGCTATTTATTGCAATATTGGCCTTAAACTATGAGGACATAAAGGTTTTTCATATAACAGGAACGACTGCTTGGAGCTAGAAAAACTTTAAGAGATTTTTTTGCTTTTTTCGATTTTTTTAGTTTTTTGATTTTTTTTTAGAAATACCAAATTTACTAAAGGCTTAATGAGCTATTTATTGCAATATTGGCCTTAAACTAAATCTATTTACAGCAAATCATATTTATCAAACCACATTAAATATTTTTAATCTTCATTTTTATGTTGGTTACGGTCAGTGACAAAAATTCGTGTTCTTTCATGAAAGATGCTGTATCATTGAATATACACACAAGATTTTGCGTTACCTTGGCTAATCTATGAATCTTCAAATGTCAATCGATAAAAAAAATCAAAAACATTTTGAAAAAAAAAGAAAAAAAATTCGCAAATGTTTTTCCTAAAAGGGCACGATAAAAAATTTTCACTCTTATGCTCTTTGTTTATGTTCTCCAAATCAGCTGAGTAAGTTATCCAAACTAACCCAAGTAAAATGTGCTTCTATCTGTTGGAAATATGTTCAACTACTTAACTGTGTAAATGAGCGGAGGTGTCTTTAACAACAAGTCATATATACAGCTGGAGTTTCCATTTTTCGCCACCCGCCTAATGATTTGGCCGGAACTTTACAGATCATTACCCGTCTTTGATTGACTTAACCCTCCCCAATTTTTTTCGCTTATTTCTCAACATATCTTGATAAAACTTGGTTTGTGGTCTCATCTAGATGATATTTAATGTATTTAGTCTAAAATCACCGAAATTTCCATTTTTTTGGCAGCAAACCTGCATACTCATTCCCCATGTTATTCTAATGGAGATTACGAAAACATGTCTTATCTCACTACATTGGATGAAGTATTTTTTTGGCATTTGAAATTCGTTGAGTATGCAGGTGTGCTGCAATGGGGGTATTTAGTTTTCGGTACTTGCGGGGATTATTGCCGAAAAACCGGATAAAAGCGGGGATTTTCAATGAAGTTGGCGGGTAAAATGCTAAATCCTGACTGGCAACACTGTTTACTTCGTTGTTTCTAGTGAGTGGCAGTGTTTCCACTTTAAGGGATTTTATCCCTTTTCAGGGATAAATCAGGCTCTTGAGGGATAAGAGCGGGATTGAGGGATTTCTAGGTATAAGTTAAGGAAATAAATGAAATAAAATAACTGAATAGACGGAACATGATTTATTCCTAGCCCCGCCACCATACGTTATTTATTTGCAATATTTTATAATGGTGTTCTCAAATTGTTAAAGTAATTTTACACAATAACGTCATCAACACTACTTTCGAGTTTTGCAGTATTCCTGGCCATACCTGTGGTAACTCTTGGATCACTTATGTTTGAATTTAAATTATTAATCTTATCAAAACATTTTAACACTCGCTTCCCTTTTTATATGATGCAATGAGCTTGTTTTATTCACACTAAAGTCAAAATTTCAGCTACGAATGAATACACACTATTACAACACAATAAATACAAAATGACAAAATTGTATGGATTAGTTACTGAGGGATAAGAGTTTATAACTCAGGGATAAAAAGGGATTTTTCGGGCACGCTATGTTGAGGGATAACAAGGGAATTTTTGGGCGCTCATGCAGGGATTTTATATTTTACTCTGTGGAAACGGAAACACTGGTGAGTGGTTGTTTCTGTTTCGCTCATTCGCTCTTCGCTGTAGTTGTGTGTGATGTTTTGTTTTGTGTAATTTTTAATTTCGTTTTATTTAATCAATTTTTGAAACCATAGCTTAAAATTTTTCAGTATTATGTCAGTGATCGCGAATGGAATTGATATTTCGTTGAGCGATTTTATCTTAAATGGAAAACTGGTAAGTAAGCAATCCTTGATTTTCATCAAGACATCTTAGCCTATTTGCCCTTGTTTGTTATTGATTTATTTGTTTTTCAGGGTTTGTTTTTGTATGTTCTAAGACATTGTAATTTTAAACAATGTAGCCTAAGTTTATTTTTATCGTTATAGGCCTATGTATTTGAATAGGGTTAAAACTGATATCAATTTTCAGCTGAGTGTACATAGCCTAGTAAACCTAAATTAGGTCAAAACCATTCCTCAGAAATGGGTCAAAAAGTTCAGCATGCATATTACTTACTAGACCACTTTGATAAGCATAACTCCTATTTGTTACATTTATGTTGAAAAATGTCTCATAACATAACTGACCTTGTTCTGCATGACTTAAAAACGCCCCTCCACGCCTCACAGTCAGTGATTAGAAATTTTAAAAATCGAATTACAGTTAATTGGTACCATTAATTTGATATGTATGCAGTTAAAAAAAATATGCTAATTTAGTAATTTCAATTTGGATTTCTTATTTCATCTGCCGGTCTTCAACGACAATCAAACGATCGTCTGACTGATAGGGTAGAAGGGGGGAATTGGGTACCGGGCGTAAATGGGTGCTACTTTTTAAAAAATTTTTTATTTAATCAACCCTTTATGTTAGGAAGGATTGAAAAATATGTAGAGATAGCTAGTTTTGGTTTTTACATCACCATTTTTTTAAGTTGTTATCCTCAAATATAAACAAGTTAAAAGATAATTTGTTCGACCCTTAAGTTTTTCGATTTACAAAGCGCCTCACGAACTTTGTCCGAGTAACCATAGAAACATTATAAAAAATTTAATTTATGCAAAATATTTACACTCACCTCATAAAACCAAAGTATACATACTGATAGAAGTTTGCTAGAGTTTTGGAATTTTAAAATTATCTTTAAAGGGTAGCATTTAGGGGTTGAAAATTTTAGTACCGAATTGCCCCTCTATGGGAAAATGGGTACTAGGCTATTATTTTTTTTATGATTATGACAAAGTACTAAGTTTTAAAGTGAAACCCCTAGGCCTAATTAGTTTTTAGAAATAAAGTTGACTCTCGCTAACACGAACCTTGATATCACGAAATCCTCGATATCACAAATTATTTGTAATCCCCTCGGGAAAACCTGTCTAACACGAAGAAATTACTATACATAACACGAACTAATTTTCCGGTTATATTTTACCTCCATAACTCGAAGGGACAGAATAATTACCTCTATAACACGAAGTCTAGTAGTTAAGACGAATTCGATTCACGCTTTACCTCCATAACTCGAAGTTTAGGCCTACCTCCATACCACGAAGTTTTCAGAATGGATCTCTGTAATGCGAAATCCCGGCGTTCAGGCTACAACCTGTCGGTGAATCATATCCGGGGTCAAGCAGTCCTTTAGTCTGTCTGCAGTCTAAATAGTTTTAATTAATTATGATCGATACTGTAATTGTTTTTACAAAGAGGAAGGTTACAGACTTTTAAATAAGTGGAATTAATAAAAGTTAAAAGTTTATTTCTGTAGCTGTAGAGATACAGTCAAGTTTTTTTATAGTATTGTTTTAATAAAAATCATGATCGATACTGTAATTGTTTTATCATGTTTAAGCAGAGGAAGACTACGGAAATTTAATTAGAATCAATATGATCTCATCTGGTTTTGTGTTTTACAGGTTATTAAATTACAAATTATATCTAAATAAGTTGAAAGCTTATATTTGTCGAAGATGTAGGGAATAAAATACATTTTTCTTTACCTCTGTATCACGAATTTTCATTTGGTTTACTTCTATAACTCGAACTATGCCTACGACGAACTATACGTAACACGAAGAAAAATCGCAGTCCCGTGGAATTTCGAGTTAGCGAGTGTCGACTGTATAGGCTACTTTCCCAAGTGGTTTGATTCTTGTTAGGCCTATTCAGCCATTTATGGATAGGCTAACCTGGAAAATAAGATAGCCTATTGAATAATTCCGGTTCTAGATGGTACGTACGGACTAGGCTACTAATTTTATTTTTATTTGTTTAGTTTTATTTAGCCTATGAAAAAATAAGTTTTTATTTTATTGACTTAGTATTAAGTAGGGCTAGCCTACAGTAAGCTAACTTATAAATACCCCTGTTGCAGCAGACCTGCATACTCAGCGAATTTCAAATGCAAAACATCATATTTCAATCCAAAATAGCGAGATTTGACATGTTTTGGTAAGCTCAATAAGAATAACATCGGGAATGAGTATGCAGGTTTGCTGCTACAGGTATTTTTACAACAAAGTATTGAATTAAAACTGGGTGGTTTTAATTCAATACGTAGTAGATCTGAACCAGAAGAAGCCATTTACCAAGTTTTATCAAGATATGTTGAGAAATAACCGAGATATAGAATTTTCCTTATTTCCCATAGGGTTCATTGGGACAATGTAGGTACTGTGTTTACCCAGGGCCGGATTTAGGCATGGGCCACATGGGCCCGGGCCCAGGGCGGCAAATTTCTAGGGGCGGCAAATTTTAAAGGCTGGTTAAAAGTTTGCAAAACTATGATACAACCGAGATTACCGGCTTCTATACAACCGTTAGATTTTATTGCCGAGAAAAATGACCGTGGGAATTTTGCCGATCGCTGCAAATTCTAAAGATGTGTTTTAGCGAATTTCCCCTATAGGGAAGAAGCTGTTACCGTAGGTCTCATGGTAAGACCTAAGCCTAAAACCATCATAACTTTTCTTTTTGAGGTCCTCAGATGCCAAAAACACCATTCGTTCACTTTCATAAATATATATATATATATCTATATATCTATATATATATCTATATATCTATATATATATGTGTCTTTAAGCACGATAACTTGCGCAAAAATGGTCCAATCGGAATGAAATTTGGCATAGACGTGTAAAGTAGTAATTATTCGGACGAGTTCGTAAACCAGCCCGATCGGACCACCGGAAGGGGGGGTAAAGGGGGGTAAACCCCCCCAAAAATGGGTTTTTTGAGATTTTTACATAGAAAAATAAAATTTTTCAAATTTTTATTGGCACCATTGAATTCAGCCCCAAAAAACAAACAATTTAGTATTTTGAATCATGGCTCTATGTCCATTGGTTGCCGAGATATTGAAAGTGGTAAACGCAGTACGTTGTCCCAATGTTAACCTTATGGGAAATAAGTAAAATTCTATATCTCGCTTATATCTCAACATATCTTGATAAAACTTGGTAAATGGCTTCTTCTAGTTCAGATCTACTAAATATTGAATTAAAACCACCCAGTTTTAATATACCCGTAGCAGCAAACCTCCATACTCATTCCCCATGTTATTATTATGGAGCTTACAAAAACATGTCAAATCTCGCAATGTTGGATTGAAATATGTTGTTTTGCACTTGAAATTCGCTGAGTATGCAGGTCTGCTGCAACGGGGGTATTGTTTTATGATAAAACCAAAGATCGTCGGCTAAAAATAATCCAGTTATTGACGCCTTCGAAACGACCGTGATACATGAGTACCAACCGCTGTAAAAACGACCGATTTTTCGGTCACGATATGGCCAATATATATGATCGAGACTTGTCAACCGCAATATAACCAAGAGATCTGTCAGCAGCGATAGAAGCGGACAATTTTCCGGCCGCAAAACGAGCGAGCAATTTTTCAACTGCGGGATGAGTGCTCGATTTTCTGGCCATAATACGACCGAGAGATGTGAGGGCCACAGAGAGACATACTTGATGGCCATACTAATGCACCAGAGATTTTCGAGATTTTTTCGGCTGCTATGCAATCGAAAGATTTGCTGGCCGCGAAACGAGCGAGCGATTTTCCGGTCACAATACGACCAAGAAATTTTCCAGCCGCGATGTAAACAACTGATTTCTGGCCACGATATTATCGAAATACAGTACACCTCGGATTATCCGGATTAATGTGGCGGAACACCGATCCGGATAACAAAAAAGCCGGATAATCCGAGGTCATTACAGTATTGCTTAAATAGAGAATGCGTACCTTAGCCCCCGCTAAATTGATGCTGAAAACGGCATATCAAGACTGTACAACATATTAATCTTTCAAATTTTACAGGGGTTTAATGTTGGAACAAATTTAAGACCTAAAATTCATTATTAATCGTACGAATATAATGTTAACTTTTACCGTACTTTCGATTTAGGTTTGGAATAAAACGCCAAATTAATTTATTTAATTTATTAAGATTAAATAATCATAACTCAAAATGACTCAAACTTAGAATAATAATGACGAAACTTAAAGTAACTCAAAACTTATTACAGTAGCTATTCTTAAGAAATCACATAACGCGTGAAATGCCAGCAATAAACTAACTCGCAAAATTGCCGTAGGCCTACGCCTTTGTTGATCACTGACAGTGCCCCAAGTAGCAATCCAGAAAACTATGTTCACGAAAATGCTGTAATGTACTGTTAAGACAATGTGATTCAAAATGCGTACAGTAATCTATTATGTTTGCATTTTACTTTTAGAAGGCGCATTTCCCCCGTAAACTCGCTAAAATCATGTTTTTACCGTGATATTAATTTTTGAATTTCTCGGATGGACCGGTCCGGATAATCCGGGATCCGGATAATATGGGGTCCGGATAATCCGAGGTGTACTGTATTTGTTTGCTGCTTCGATTGAGAGCTTTTCTGGCCGCGATGACGATACCAATGAAGTAAACTGCAATTTTTTGTTTTGTTTTTAACTCAAGTATCAAAATTCCCGGCCAAATGTTTAAATTCATTACTTTTTCCCGACTTCTAGCGAATTCCCCTAAAGGGAAGAACCAATTACCGCAGGTCTCATGGTAAGATTTAAGCCCAAGACCACCATAACTTTTTGTTTTGGGGCCCCTAGATACCAAAAACACCATTCGTTCAAACTTATATAACTGTAAATTATTTATCCAAGCGTTTGAAATTCGCTGAGTATGCAGGTCCGCTGCAGTAGGAGTTTTGCTCGAATTGAAAAAGATTTACAAGGGATTTGACGGCAACGATACAACCGATGAGACTCTCTCGACTACGAAACAGCCGAGGTAAAAATAAGGCGATAATGAAGCTTTGGTACGAACTGACCAAGAGACGATCGCGGCGAAACGATCGAGAGAATTTTAGACCGCGGCAATGCGACCAAGAGATTTGTTGGCCACAAAATTAAGTAAATCATTCAGTCCTTTTAACAAATTGTTAATATTATATATTATCTAATGTTAATATTGGAAAATACACTAGTAAAATACACTCTCATTTTAGTAACTAAAATGAGGCAATGAACAGTTTCAATATATTTTATGTGAATATTCAGAGTTTAAGAAGTCACTTTGATGATTTGATCTCTCTTATCAGCAGTCACAACATTCATTACAAAATTATTATTCTCAGTGAAGTTTGGATATTTGAGGATGAAATAGACAGATACCAGATAACTGGATACAACATGTTACTTCAGCCCAGAGTGACCGATAGCGCTGGAGGAGTTGTCATCTATGTGGATCAAAGTCTAGACTACTCATCCGAGCTACACAACCTGCCTACTGCCCAAGCTGTGCAAGTGGACTTGTCTGTCTGTCTGCGGTCTAACGTTTTTAAAATGTCAATTTTTGGTGTCTATAGAGATTATAGGATTAAATTTACAGATTTTTTAAATGATTTAGAATTGCTATTAAAAAACAAAAATGACCCTTCTTTAATTATTGGAGACATTAATTATAATATACTTAATGAAAATAAGAATCTCACAAAAACATATAAAAACTTATTTTACTCATATGGGTACGAAAGCTACGTAAATGAACCCACTAGAGTCACTAGTATAAGTAGTACTTGTATTGATCATGCTTTAGTAAGAAATACAAAAAATATTAAAATAAAATGTAAAATTGTTCAGTGTACGTTTACTACACATTATGGTATTGAAGTTTCATGTGATATGGAAGCTAAGCAGGTAAAAAATGACAAATACAAAGAACGTGTGGATAAACTACTATTAAGCAGACAACTAGCAAATATTGATTGGGGACCTTTTTTCAATGCAAATGATGCGAATGTAGCTTTGAATATTTTATATTTAAACTATGAAAAGTGTGTAATAAACTCCACAAGACTACATTACTCTAATAGCAAAAATAGGAAGCGTAGTCCTTGGGTAACGTTAGAGCTTGTTAACTTAATTAATGAAAAAAATAGATTGTACAATTTATGGTCAAAGCAAAAGCTTAATGGTAATTTGTTGAAACAATATAGAGAGTTTGCTCGAGAAGTATCATATAAAATTAAGAAAGCTAAATTAGATTATTATTCTAGTGAAGTGAGTAAAGTAAGCAAAAATACAAAGAAATATTGGCAAATAGTTAATGGAATTATTAGGAAGAACAGGCATGTCCTTGAATATCTAAATATAAATGGATCCATAGTAAAAGTAAGTGATGATGCAAAACTTATTGCAGATGAATTTAATTATTACTTTACAAATTATATCTTTGAATTAAAAAACAGTAACTTTGGACAAGACATGCAATTACCACCAGGTAGGGGACAAGCCTGTTCAAGGTTTAGTTATATTACAGTTTCTCAGACAGATATATGTAACATTATAAGAAACATGAAAACTAAATATTCAAGTGGAATAGATGGAATCAGTATCATAACAATTAAAGAAAATATTGATATATTTGTTCCTGTATTATGTCACATATTTAACTTATCTTTTCAGACTGGTTGTTTCCCAGATAAACTTAAAACGGCTGTAGTAGTTCCTGTGTTTAAATCGGGCGACAGGGGGGACATAGCTAACTATCGTCCCATATCACTGCTTAGTAGCATATCCAAGATTATTGAGACACATGTAAAGAACAAAATGTTAGAATATTTTATTAATAACGGGTTACTCTCGGATAGGCAATTTGGGTTTATTCCTGGGCGAGGTACAGACCTAGCCTTGTATCATCATATAAATGCCATAACAGATGCAATTGAACAAAATAAATTTACAATAGGGGTTTATCTAGATTTGGCTAGAGCATATGATTTTGTGGATCAGCATTTGTTGATAGATAAGTTTGTAAGCGTTGGCGTGGAAGGTATATTGTTAAAATGGTTGGAATCTTTTATTTATAACAGAAAACAAATTGTTAAAATTAATAAAATGCACAGTAGAGAACTAGATTTAAGGTATGGAATAGCACAGGGGGGGGGGGGTTCTTGGCCCTTTGATGTTTGTTCTATATATAAATAATTTGTTAGAATTAGATCTTGACTGCAGTATATTTTCATTTGCAGATGATACGGCAATAGTTAGTTCAGCAACAAATTTTAATGTCCTTAAAAGATCCTTGCAATCTGATCTAAGTAAAATTAGTAAATGGTTGATTTCAAATAAATTACTAATAAATGATAGTAAAACTAAATTGATTAATTATTCTCATAGAACTTTACCGGAAGAGATAAAAGTGAAGTGTCATAAACATCTTTGTATTTATACTTGTGACTGTGTTACTATACAGAGTGTCAGCAGTATTAAGTATTTAGGGTTGATAATGGATGAAAAATTAAACTGGAAACCGCATCTTCAACATTTAAATGATAAATTAAGAAAAATCAATTATATGTTATACTTTATGAAATCATATATTAGATCAGAGTATCTCAAAGTTTTATATTCATCATGGTTTGAAGCATCTTTAAGGTATGGGTTGATTCATTGGGGCGGGACATTTTCTTCTTCTCTAAAAACAATTGAAATGACACAAAGATTTGCCCTAAGAAATATATGTAATAAAAGGAAATACGACAGTATAACACCCATGTTTAAGGAACTGAATATATTAAATTTGAATCAGTTGTATGAGATGTCATGTTTAACTTTTGTTATTAAGTACTTGAGCATATTCAACGTTAAGACATTTAATAGGAGTACTAGGGCAGCAGCTAAATTTACTTTATTTGTTCCAGGTTATAGAAAGGAAATCAGTAGAAGACAATTTGGGTTTAAAGCAATTACACTTTTTAACAATTTTTCAGATGAAATAAATGCAATTCTATACAAATGTAACTCTATGAACTCTATAAAAAAACTTTTAAAAGTGTTAGTAACAGGGAGAGAGTAAAAAAAGCCAGGATCTTTTTAAATTTTCTTTCAAAATTAATAAACTTGATATATATCATCTGTTTGTTCCTTCTCGTGGTCTGTTCCATTCTGTTTGTTCTGTTAATCACATAGCAAAATTTATTCATGTTAATCTAAGTTGCTGAAGTTTTTTGTTATTATTAATTGTTATTGATAGTTTGTTATTAGTTGTTTGTTTTTTCTATATGTGAGTATTTATTACTTCTAATTTTTAAAGTTGTATTTATTAAATATAAGAACTGCCAGCACCAGCTCATTAATTTTTGTTATCAAATTGAATTAATTTTTTATCCCGCACGTGCGTGTGCACATGGGACATAACAAAGTATATGTACAGAACAATTTTTGAATAAAGATTTTTTGAATTGAATTGAATTGACAATATTTATATAATTAATTTTATTTTGTACGGTCTTCTGCCAGCTGGCAACAGCAGACTTATACATAAACACAAATATTGGTGTGTCTTTAATGTTGAAAAAATTCAGGTTTAGCTAATAAATTATAATCCCAAATTATTGGGCGGAGCAAGTGCCCCCCTCCCCGAGTTACATTTATGATTAGGTCTGGAAAATTTCCACGTTTTTGCCGAGGGGCGGCGGAATGCATTGGGCCTATGGTCGGCAAAATCGTAAATCCGGCCCTGTGTTTACCACTTTCAATATCTCGGTAACCAATGGTCATAGAGCAGTGATTAAAATTACTAAATTGTTTGTTTTTTTGAGCTGAATTCAACGGTGCCAACAAAAATTCGATAAACTTTATTTTTCTTAGTAAAACACTCAAAAAACCTATTTTTGGGGGGTTTATCCCCCTTAACCCCCCCTTCCAGTGGTCCGATCGGGCTGGTTCACGAACTCGTCCCAGTGATTACCACTTTACTCGTTTGTACCAATTTTCATTAAGATCGGACCATTTTTACGGCTGCTATCGTGCTAACAGAGACATACATATGTAGATATGTATGATTGAAATGAACATAATATTAACAAAGTACCCTTTTTTATAATATTTTTATTTAATTTGACAACATGTTTCGGGTATTATCCCATCTTCTCTAAAAATTCAAACGAATGGTGTTTTTTGCTTCTGGTGGCCCCAAAATGAAAAGTTATCATAAGCCCGAGCTTAGGTCTTACCATGAGACCTACGGTAATAGCTTCTTACCTTTAGGGGAAATTCGCTAAAATAATTAAAGTGTTTTTATTAATTTAACAGTGTATAATTGTTCGAGGCAAACAGGTTTTTGCAAAATTTTTTCGAAGTTTTAATCTCTTGTAAATTTTTTTCTGTAAAAGTTAGAAAAATCTAACTTGTATTAAGCATGTTAAAGTACCTCTTTTAAACTACCTAAATACAATTTTTACCATCCTAGGTCATAAGGATGAATTATTATTAGTTACAGTAGACTCTCAATAGTTCGACACCTTGTGGACTTCAGCAGTGTCGAAGTATCAAAATGTCGATCTATAGGGAGTATATGGGATTTTACATTGATAAAAGCATTTAAATCACAGGTTGTACATGTACATCTCTTAAATTTGTTAAATGACATATACCTAAACACACAGCTATTTTACTAACTTTTATCATAATATAGGTCCCAGTGATATTTACAAAATACTTGGGAGTCATAGATTGTTTGTTCAGTGACATCAGGTGTCGAACTATACAGAGTGTCGAAGTATCGAGTGTCGAACTATCGAGAGTATACTGTATCTAAAAAAACTGTAAAGTTTTCCAAAATTTAGTATAACATTCTATAAAATTGTCAAAAAAATTATGTATTCAACAACACTTGTTTTAAAATGTTCCTTTGTGTTTTCTTAATAACACCCATTTCCCTACTATTTTATATTATGGGCTTTCTTATGTCTTACTGGTGTAGTCCCTAATTCCCCCCTTAGGGGCAATTGGGTATGAAAAATATTTTTATTTTTATTAAATAGAACCAAAAAAGTTGCAGGTCTTTAAGTTGGTGAAAAGATGTCTATTAGAAGCCTTGACATGAAGGCATAAAAACTAGAAAGATATTCAATTTGGTTTAGCCTACAGAGTACATTTTCCAAAACCTAATACCCAATTCCCCCCTTCCACCCTACCTATTCAATTGTGTATCCTGTTAGGTCTATTCAATTTTATACCTTGGATTAATAATAGACAATCAATCTCATGTAGCCTAAAATAAGAGTGATACATATCAAATGGTGATACACATACATGACAATAGTGGTCATTCCGTATCAAATCAGCACACTTTTTTTTAAAGGTTATTAACTTCACCATCTCCTATTTTGATGAAATTGGGCACTGAGATAAAGTTCAAGTACTAGATCAAGAAAAATGTAAAGTTTTAGTTTTTTCTGTCCATCTGTTTTTGAATTATGACCACTTAAAGTTTACAAAATTTAACCAAAATCAGACGGCGAGCATTCACTAAAAATGTAATTTCTCTTTTCCTAATTGAACTAGAAATTTGGGAGTGGTGTGATTTTATTCTAATCTGAATGACCTTTAATTTGATATTATGGTCATTCAAATTAAATGAGGCCGACTTTGGGGGGGTTTTGGGGGAAACCTTTTTCGGAAACTTTCTTCGAAAGTTATTGAATTAAGTAATTAATTTAATGTCTAAGTACTTTGCAAACTTTCCAAATGGAGTGGTTATGGAATCATAGTGCAAATAATTTTCAAACTATTGTGAACTTGGAGACAATTTATTATATACACTGCACTTGAAATTCAAGAATAAGTCATAATTTAGGTTCAATACAGCACCATGCAAATCCACCAGCACCAGCACCATCAAATTATTTTTGTTTATAGTACCATAGGACTGCTATTATATATGACCCGTGTTGGGCCGGGACAGAATGTCCAACAGTACCCCCCTGCTTGTCGTAAGAACCGACTAAAAGGGGAGGGGGGCGCACTGGTCCTTTTTCGCGTCTCCTTTTCACAACTCCATTCTCCGTTTCATTTCAATAGCCCGGTTGTTTTTCTAAATCATTCCGGCTTACTTGCCGGGGGACTCTGTGTTCTTCAGCCTCCATTGAGCTGGAGGTCTAAGACGAGCAGAGGGTACAGCTTAAAAACTGGGTTCTGCACCTCCCAGGCTGCCGGATAGTACAGGGGCCCGGGTCAGCTCAGCCATCAATGACCTGGCTGCCCTATCAGCCGGCAAAAATCCCCTTGGCCGTAGTAGTGCCAGTTGGCGACCGGATAGGGCCATGCTGCGGTCTCGGGGGGGGGGGGGGGGGGGCTCTGTCGAGGCCACTGCTCGTCTAGGACCGTCGGTGTTTTGGAAGCGGTCGAACATGGATATACATGGGTTGCTCTGGTGATGGGTCGGTTTGACAATCACATTGGGGCACTGTTTTTGGGGGTCAAAAACGCCCAGTCTTGGGGGCCAATCCAGACATCATGGCTTTGAACATTAAAAATAAGATTGAAAAGGTGCCAGAATCAGATCGGGGAACCCCAACATAAAACCCCAAACATAAAAAATCAAAGAGAAGAGACTCCTCAACTCTCCTCTCTAAGCGGGAACGTCGACGGGGTTGAAAGCCCCTTTGATCGGAGACCCAGGATCCCAAGATCGCCTACTCGGAACAACACCCCCGAGGCGGCGACCACGGGTAATTCCTCAACTGTGGTGACCAGAACAACACCGGTCACAGATAAACTGACTGAGGGTGTTACTCCAACGCAGTCGCTCTACCAAGCTGTTGTAGCCTTGGCTAGGCAGGAGGAGGAGGAGGATCTCTTTAAAGCATGTCTCAACACCCTCAAAGTCATGAAGGCTGCGACGGGTCGTCAGAGAAACATGAGTGCGGACGTGAAGACTGGAATTCAGACTCTTGAGTCCAATCTTCAGTGTATTATCTACCAGGATTGTGGCAATCCTGTGAGGTCGTTTCCTGTACAATGCAGACGACTCCCTCTCTGCGCAAGCAGCCACAGTCCTGCGGCCCCAAAGGAGCTGTTGGTCTCCCTGCGGAGCGGGAGGCTGAGAAATCTCAGAAGTTCGACGGGGCAAAGGAGGCGCCTGACTCCGGTTCGTGGACAGAGGTCCTCGGGAGAAGGGCCAAGAAGAGGGATCCGCCCAAGCAGGTTGCGACTCAGACCGGTAGCCAGGGCCAGAAGAAGCCGCCGAAGAAGAAGCCTCTGAAGAAGAGCCTGGACGCCCTTCTAATCAGGCCGTCGGAGGCGACCTTACAAATATTTGGGCGTGAATGCCATGGTGCGATTTCTAAAGCCTAAGTCCACCCTGGAAGTCAGGGATATCGATGAGGTGACAACCGAGGACGACGTGATTGCTGTCGTCAAATCTGCCCTCGGTGGGACCCCTGAAGTCAAGGTCTTCTTGACAAAGGTGAACTCACAGGGGCAGAGGATGGCAATCCTGACACTGGGCGGCAAAACTGCTCGCTGAGGGCCACTTGAAGATCGGCTGGATGAGCTGTCGGGTACACGAGAAGCTCGTGGTTCCCAGATACTTTAAATGTCTGGGGTGTGGCCATGTAGCCAATCGCTGCGACGGCCCCGACCGAAGCAAGCTCTGCTTCGAGTGCGGCGGCCAGGACCATAAGGCCAGTGCATGCACTGCTGCACTGTCCTGCATCCTGTGCACTGAAGCCGGCTTGAAGAACAGTCAGGTCAGGCATGCTGCCGGGTCGAGTCGATATGGGGCACACAAGCAAGCTCTGCAGAAGCTGCTCTCCACAAACAAAGAATGACCCAAGTTCTACAACTAAACATGCAGAGAAGCAGGACAGCAGACGATCTGCTGAACCGATATGCCACAGAGCAATGTTCCGATATACAATACCGGAATTGTTAGTGAGCAATACCGGAATCGTAGCTCTCCGCAGTGGTATTCCAACCCTTCTGGCACTGCTGCCATTTGGTTCTTGGACCTTGGGAAGGTGCCCGTTCTTGCTACTGGTTCGGGCAACGGTTTCGTTTGGGTGAGGAGCAGGAATGTCACATTTTTCTCCTGCTACCTTACACCGAACCAGCCCATCGCTGACTACCGCCGCATGGTCGACTCCATGGAGGACGAGGCCGTGAACATCCCTGGCGGTTTCATTATTTGTGGCGATTTTAATGCCAGAGCGGTGGAATGGGGCATGCCCGAGACCAACATTCGAGGCCGGTACGTCCTGGAGATGATCGCTAGGTTGGGTCTCCATATCCTTAACACGGGCGGCGTTTCTCCCTTCCGTCGCCCAGGGTATGGAGAGACGATTTCCGACATTTCCCTCGCCTCGGAGGGGGTTGAGGATCGCATCTCTGACTGGTGAGTCTCAGAGGATTATTCTGCTAGCGACCACCAGGGTATCTTTTTCAAGGTCCTTCCCGAGCGTGCGCGCATTCGTGCTAATCCTGCTCCTCTCCCTCGACGCTGGAACACCAGTCGTCTGAATAAAAGAATATTTGAAGAAATCGTCCGGGACAAGAGTATCCCAAACAAATCGTCCGGGACAAGAGTATCCCAAACAACACAAGCGCCGAACATCTGGCCATATCAACGATGAGCCTCATCACCACCGCGCGTGAGCAGTCGATGCCCGGAGTTTCTCGATGTCTCGGGAAGAAACCAGTCTATTGGTGGACGCCCAAAATCGCGGAACTCCGGAGGAGATGCCTTGGTCTCCGACGAGCAGCGCAGCGAGCCAGGAATCGCCCTGATGCTAATGTCAGATCGGCAGAGCACAGGGCTCTTCCGCGTGATCTCCGGGGTGCCATCAACCGGAGCAAGGTCAGGTGCCGGAGACAACTGTGTTAGGATATTGACAACGACCCCTGGGGGACGGGCTACAGACTTGTAAGCCAGAAGCTAGGGGTTCGCTCACCACCTGCTGTCATGGAACCACAAGCCATGGCCGCCGTCGTCGACACATTGTTCCCCAGTCATCCTGTGCAGCCTCTTAGGGACTTCGGAGAGGTAGGCGCCTTCCCAGCCTTTCGGGAAGAGGAACTTATCGCTGCCGTCCGATCCCTGAGAACCAGAAGAGCACTCGGTCCCAATGGTATCCCGGCGGAGGTGATCAAGCTCGTCGTGGAGGTCAACCCAAGGCTTCTCTTAGACATGTACAATGCATGTCTGGCTTGGAAAGCAGCTCGTCTCGTCCTGATCCCTAAGGCGAGACCACACAAGGGACTCCCCCATCTTTTCGTCCCCTCTGCATGCACGACACGGCCAGCAAAGTGATGGAAAAACTCCTGCGCGTCAGATTGATCGAGGCAATCATTTCATGCGGGTGATCTGTCTCCACAGCAGCACGATTTCAGAACTGGCCTTTCCACCATTGTCG
The DNA here is from genome assembly GCA_035578135.1 of Flexamia atlantica. NCBI lineage: Eukaryota > Metazoa > Arthropoda > Insecta > Hemiptera > Cicadellidae > Flexamia > Flexamia atlantica. Next base: position 50,919,066 of record JAQJVK010000005.1, on the reverse strand, counting down.
CCATACAGGAGGTAGTTGAGGCAGTGCGGAGGGCGGAGGACCACAACCACTGGTCGCGCCGCGTGGTTCTTCTCGTCACACTTGACGTAAGAAACGCTTTCAACTCCGCCAGGTGGAGCGATATGCTGTGGGCGCTCGAGCATACGTCCCCCGTCCCCCCCCCCAACCTCCTGCGCATGATCGAGGCGTATCTTTCGGATCGGGCACTGCTTTACGACATTACTGAAGGTCAGCAGTGCATACCTTGGGACTGCGCAGGGGTCTATTCTCGGACCCGATCTTTGGAACGTGTCCTATAACAGCTTGCTGATGCTAGACATGCCCGATGAGACCCAGCTCGTTGGCTACGCCAATGACGTTGCTGCTCTGGTTGCAGCGAGAGACGTCGAGTTGGCAAAGCTCAAACTCAGAACAGTAATGGACCGAGTCAGCGAGTGGATGCGAGTTCACGGCTTGTCTTTAGCTATTGAGAAAACCGAAATCGTGGTCCTCACTGAGAAGAGGATTCCCATAGTTATTCCTGTGCAAATAGGCGACGTCCTTCTTGAGACCAAGCCTGCTGCCGTCTCAGCCTTGGTGTCATGGTCGATAGCAAACTGTCTTTCGGCGAGCAGATACAGCGCACCGCCAACAAAGCAGCCAAGGGTGTCGCTGCCCTTGGTAGGCTTATGCCCAACGTCGGTGGCCCTCGTTCTTGTAAGCGCCGTCTACTTATGTCTGCCGTTCCATCAGTTTTGCTTTACGGTGCGGAGGTTTGGGCCCACGCACTCGAGTTAGGTGTCTACCGAGACCGGCTTACCCGAGTTTAGCGTCGAGCTGCCTTACGGGTCGCATCTGCCTACCGCACGGTTTCCGAGCCAGCTGTGATGGTGATCGCGGGAGTCATTCCCGTCTACTTCCTAGCGAGGGAGAGACAGGCGATTTACCGCAGGGGGCCTGAGGTTGGCAGGGAAACAGCCGCAACTGAAGAGCGCGACCGCAGCTTCGACTGCTGGCAGCGCAACTGGGAAGCTGAGTCGAGAGGATGCCATTTAATAAATAAGCCATTTAAGCCATAAATGGCCATTTAAGCCATTTAATAAATTCATCTTTTGTTTCAGGAATTTTCCCCGACCAATTAAAAAAAATCTAAAGTAATTCCGATCCATAAGAAAAATGACCTAGAAACTGTATCGAACTACCGACCAATTTCCATTCTTCCAGCTCTATCAAAAATTTATGAAAAGATTGTTTATAATCAATTATTAAAAGTATCTTGAAGATTCTAATTTAATCAACAATTCACAGCACGGGTTTAGGCCTAATAGATCTGTAACAACAGCAGCTTTATCTTTCATTGAATCTTTAATAGAATCAGTGGATAAGGGGGAGTGTACAATTGGAATTTTTATGGACCTGTCAAAGGCATTTGGTAGTGTCAACCACCAAATATTGATAAATAAATTAAAAATTCTAGGTATATCAGAAACATCAATGAAATGGTTTGAATCTTATCTTCAAAACCGATCTCAATTTGTGGAAATTTGAGGAAAGTGTCCTCAGAAACCGAAATCATTAAATTTGGGGTCCCGCAAGGTTCAATTTTGGGCCCTCTCTTGTTTCTATGCTACATAAATGATACACCAAATTCACTTACATGTTTACCAGAACATAATCTTTGTTTCTATGCAGATGATACAAATCTTAAGGTATCATCCAATACAGTACAACAAGTAGAAATATTAAGTTTTACTGAATTAGAAAATATTGGACATTATTTACAACAGCATAACTTAATTCTGAATCCCCAAAAAACTAACGTCGTAAGATTTAGAACCCATCAAAATAAACAGTTAAATGATCCCATGATTATATACAATTCTCAAGAAATTGAAATAAAAAATTGTGTGCAATTCTTAGGGTTAACAATTGATCAGCATTTAAATTGGGACAAACATGTGGATAAGGTAGTATCGAAAATAAGCTCAGGTGTTTATTCCCTTTACAGAATGTCATTTTTCTGTAACCAAAAAACATTGAGAGAAGTATATTTTGCAAACATTCATTCTCATTTATCTTTTGGTATTGGTTTTTACGGTTCAACATCTAAAGCAAACATGGATAGAATCCTTAAACAACAAAAAAAAGCTATTCGAATCATATTGCAACTAGATTACAATGAATCCACAAAAGAAAAATTTAAAGATTTAAATATTTTAATAGTATGGCCAATATATTTTTGACACAATTCTATTGGCGAAAAATAATGAAAATAAAACATTATCGGAAATTCATCCATATAACACCAGAAATAAAAAATGTATTATTCCAAATCATCACCAATAAAAATTTTATGAAAAGAAGCCATCATATGTTGGGCAGAAGTACTTTAAACATTTACCTAGTAATATTAAAGATGAAGAAAACTTCAAAAAGTTCAAATCTAAACTTAAAAGTTTTTTAATTGAAAAATCCTTGTATTCTTGGGATGAGTTTTTTTACCACCTCCTCTTGGATATATTATTTGGTTATGGTTAAAAAATAGATATTTTCATTTTATTAGACTCTTTTTTTATATAACTGACCTGTAATTATATTTACTTTTACTAATCAACTTCATGTACCCTTTTGTTTTAGCAACTATTAAATAAACCTTTCTGATGGAATAAGACACTATTCAGCTGTATATTTGATGTATACTCAATGAATAAAGATCTTGATTGATTGACGTTGGACCTTTAGGCTCATTCCCACCATCTGACCATGGGTGGAACGGCAGCACGGCGAGGTTGACTATTTCGTGACCCAGTTCCTTTCGGGTCATGGATTCATGGATACTTCCGAGCTTATTTGCACAGGATGGGAAAAGTCGCCAGCTCAGACTGCCTGTATTGCCCTGGCATTTCAGACACGGCCGAGCATATTTTTGACTGCGACCAATGGTACGCTCATCGAGCTTCGCTCATTGATGAGATCGGCGCCGTCGCAACTCCACAGAACATCGTTGGAGCAATGCTCCAGGGAGAGGGCAACTGGAACGGTGTTAGGCATTTTGTCCAGGCCATTCTTCGGGTGAAAAAGGTCAATCTCTTGACTGGCCTTGATCCTTATCTATCCCTACAGAGGAATGCCCTAGTGGCATAAACACAGGGCCTAGCCCGAAGTAATGTGCGAAACAGTTCCAGGCTAGTGTCCTCGGTGTCGAGGGGGGTGGTTCAGTCGGTAGTTCACGGGACTTTGACTCGTAGTCCAACACTACTGAGGGGACAATGAGCCCCTCAGTGTGCGTAAACACATTCCACCTCCTACCAAAAAAAAAAAAAAAACAAAAAAACTATTATATATGATATGACATAAGTAATAATTAAAAATAATAAAGCTTATACTTCATTAATATGGGGAATTGTGAATATTGTCCTGGAGATAAAAATGTACGTAGAATTCTAGAAACCTGTTTTTGAAAAAAATTGAAAATTGAGTGATTGGAAAAACTCTGTCCGCCAATGGGTATCAGTTGACTACTGAAACCTGGATATCATTGATAAAACCCCTGAAGGTTTCATAGATTTATTCTGCAGCAGATTGTCCTCTTTGTTCCGTAATGATTTCATTTCAAAGCAACAAGGATCATTCTTAAACAGCCTTAGAGAAAACCCGGGGCCATAGAAGTCAGGGGTTGGCTCACCGGAGCGAGAGAAGCAGTGGTGTAGTGCTAAAATTAGCTGTGCCGGAGCGGTAATCGTGAGCCGGGGGAGGGTAGTCCATCAGTTAGGCCTATAAACTATGATCACAGCGGTGTTTGTGAAAGGCACTTTAATTGTAGAATTGTTTGTATACACAATTTTTTTGGGCGATTGGGTCAAACCTGAATCGAATCTCAGATCTCTAAATTGCCGATACTGAGATAGAAGAATCGGTTTTTAAAAATCTAATGTGAAACTGTAAGATTAGACTTCACACAACGCGGACGCGATAGCGATATCCGGTGTTCGACGATGGCGAGATTAGTTTGTCCGTTTCGCATCGGCGTCGTGTGACTGACAACAAGACATTTACCGCAACGCGAAGACGACAGATAACCGAAACTGTCCGAAACTCCATGTCGATTTGTTTACAGTGACGTGGCTAGTCTTCACGTTAACCGTCTGTGCAATTACGAGTTAAAATACCGCGGAGTGACTTTGAGTTTGTTTAAGAAAGGAGAGTTTTCCTAAACAGCGTCAAACGAATTACGCAGGACCGTAGCGCAATAACTTCAACGAAATCGGTTCCAGTGTCCAAAGTGGACAACGGGAGGCAAATGTCACGGGCATGGACAACATGCTACGAATCCGATGCAAAGCATTTGGCATTTGACGTTTGATCTGCCTAGGCAAATCAGCCCTTACCGCGATGTAGCGCCGGATTTATGGTTGGCAGGCCCAAGGCCTCGAATTGTATGCGGCCCCCTGAGGCGCCTTCGGCCTTGCAAAAAGTGGTGACCTATTTTTGTAGTCGAGAAATTACGTTTTCAATCCCAAAATGTCCCCCCTTATTAAATCTCGATGGCTTATTTTCGCCCGCGGGCAGCCCTAGGCCCGGGCCTTGTGGTAAATCCGGCACTGCCGTGATGCAACGAAGAGTTTGTGTTTACCGCGTCGCAAGTACAAGTTTGTTACCGCGACGAGACCATGATTTAATTCACGATGATGTGACGAAATTATACCATAAAGAAAAGAACCAAGTTCACACGATGACGATTTTCATTCCTCGTTTTCAGGCTGCGCCGACGAATCCGCGGCGGAGCGCCGCTCCGGCTCCAAAAGCCGTGGTGGAGCGCCGCTCCGGGCCGCTCCGGCCCCACTACACCCCTGGAGAGAAGTGTCCATGCTACCTCCCCTCTTCCCCTCTCCATGACATCATGGCGCGGACTCGGCAGATCAGTCCGCTGTTACATTACATCTCACTCGTTTACACGCTCGCATACTCTAGTAAAAATTTGTTTTTCATCGAAACTTATATATTTCTATTCTGCATAATTTGACACAGCTAATGGGCGATTCTCTGGAAAGTGAAACTAACTTTATGTTTTTGAAAGTAATTTTGTACAAATTTTAATGGGTGTATTTTGTTAGCCTAGTAAAATATATAAATATGGTAAAAAATATTATTTTTCCTCCATATTGTGAAAATACCCCCGTTGCAGCAGACCTGCATATTCAGCGAATTTCTAATGCAAAAGAGCATAATTCAATCCAACATAGCGAAATTTGACATGTTTTTGTAATCTCCAAAAGAATAATTTGGGGAATGAGTATGCAGGTTTGCTGCAACAGGTATGTTAAAACTGGTTGGTTTTAATTCATTATGTAGTAGATCTTAACTAGAAGAAGCCATATACCAAGTTTCATCAAGAAATGTTAAAAAATAAGGAAGATATAGCATTTTTTATTTCCCATAAGGATAACATGGTGAATGAATATGCAGGTTTGCTGCCACAAAAATGGAAATTTCGGGGATTTTAGACTAATATACATTAGATCTCATCTAGTTGAAGCCACAAACCAAGTTTTATTAAGATATGTTGAGAAATAAGCGAGAAATAGAATTTTACATATTCCCCATAAGGATAACATTAGCACAACGTACTGTGTTTACCACTTTTAATATCTTGGTAACAAATGGACATAGAGCAATGATTCAAAATACTAAATTGTTTGTTTTTTTTGAGCTGAATTCAATGGTGCCAACAAAAATTTGATTAATTTTTTTTCTATGTAAAAAACTCAAAAAACCCATTTTTGGGGGGTTTATCCCCCTTTACCCCCCCTTCCTATGGTCCGATCGGGCTGGCTTACGAACTTGTCCAATTGATTACTACTTTACATGTCTGCACCAAATTTCATTAAGATCGGATCATATTTACGGCCGCTATCGTGCTCACAGACACATACTTTTTGAAGGGTTGTTTCTGGAGCCAGCTGCCATTGGTTGTTGGGCTATTAATTAACAATCCTGTCTAAGGCCTGATTTCACCAACCATCAGTTAAGGGTCGGTTAATAAACCGTTTGTTAAAGATAGGAAAATAGTATTGAACAGCTGATAAAATTAAACTAACTGAGCCTTAACGGTGGCTTAAAGTTTGGTGAAATCAGGCCTAAGGAACATGCCAACCTTAGTCAGTAACAAGGCTACAAGATCGCGCCACTATCATCACGATCATCACACTCATCCTTCACTCATATTCAGGGTAACGTCCTCCATGAGGTACCTGTCTTATTAAAGTGATTAAGTGATTAAGTGATATATATAGATATATATATAATTTCGAACGAATGGTGTTTTTTGCTTCTGGTGGCACCAAAACGAAAAGTTATCATGGCCTTGGGCTTAGGTCTTACCATGAGACCAACGGTAATAGCTTCTTCCCTAAGGGGGAAATTCGCTAAAATAGCTTGCAAAGTTAACCAATCTTGTAAACACCAATCACTCAGAAAAATTACAACGATTTAAATGTAATTTGTTTGGTCAAATTGGAATCTTTTCATGAAATAATATAACTACATTATTGCTTTGCCTTAGAGCAACACGCCAATAACATAAAATGGATGTTTTAAGTTATTGAAGCCATTTAAAACGACAATTTTCCAAACACACCTCACTTTGTCTGGTTCGTCTCAAAAAACATCCAATTTCCCTTCTGCTGACTTAAAAAATAGCATTATCATTACAACATTTACTGTACAAAGGTACTTTGTGAAGGTTTATCAAAATAAAGTGTACCCATATCTTTGTTTCAAATATATGTTATTTTATCGGACTTTTAAAATCTGTCCTGTGCATCACGTGATCCACAGGACATAGGAAAAAAGATTGATAACTGCAGATACACAAAGTTAATATGGATCTTGCCATATTTATCGATCCTTAAAGTGTGTTAGAATACATTACGTTTATTAAAAATGTAAAATATTAGTCTAATAAATAAAGCTTTTTCTGTGAAGAAATATATTGTTTGAACATTATTTTTTATCTAGGCCCTCCAAAATATGTTAATAAACAATTAACTTTATTCAATTAATTAATAAATTTAGTAGTAATATTTAAATATTCAATTTAAGCTCATTTTCCTCAAGTAATTCATCATTTGCACTGAATCCTGATTATTATGATCACATTTTTAGTGATAACTGATTTATACTACAAAAAAATTAATTTTTCTTCCAATGAACAGAATTTGCATGGTGAAATAAACTTCACCTGCTTGAAGAAAAAAACATTAATTTTTATTTTGTAATGCGTACAAAGTCTATAGAGTGTCTTAGGAATGTTACGTGCATCACGTAAATAATCACCTGTCATTTATTTGTTTAATTTACTTGAGAAAACCCTTACAAACCTTCTGACATGTTCACTTCAATATATGTTTACTAGGTTCGTCTAGGTGACCTCTGAAATGTAATTGAAAGAAGTGGTAAAACAAGCAATCAGAAACTTTTGTCCCAAGCATCACGCCCCGTGCATCACGATGTATTAGAATTTTAAAACATTTTTTAATATAGGCCTACCAAAATATTAAATTTTCTCAAAACAAAAAATATTTTTAAACTAAAAACATTTTATACAATAGGCCTAAAATAACAATTTTTTAATAAAGGATTTACCACATAAATCACAGAAAAAAATAGCGAATGATAAATGATTAATGATTAAGCAATCACCTTACTTAGCAAACTCTGCACTTTGTCTGAGTCCCGTGCATCACGGTCACTTTTCTGTGTTTATGTACCTAGTTAGGTTTCATATCAAAGTAGTTTAAAACTCAGCCCAGCTGTTTTTTTTTTATTTGAAAAGGAACAAGACGACGAAAATTTTTTGTGATCGGACACTTTTTATTCTTTCAAACATGATAAGAACGAGTCGACGAAGAAGTTTTATAGCGGTCGGACACGGCGGGGCAATGTACGGCAAGATGTTCGCACACGGCGGGACAACGTACGGGAAGGTGTGCAAACAGAAGCTTCATAAGCGGAGCTGGAACAATTAGTGGAAAATTACACTGACAAAATCGCACTAACAAATCCAAGGATTCAGCAACATTCACTTGGTGGGATGGCATTACCATGTCAGAAACGTGGCGCGCATGTAGTAAAATTAAATCTACTTAGATCTCGACAAAGCGATTACATTCAAAGCCTTATTACTGGTACCGATAGACTGAGCAGATTCTGCAAAGAAAACATTAATTCCAAGAACTCTGTGCTGGCAAAGGTAAGCAAAAGAGCTATTAAATTGAAGAAAACAATGGCGGAGGGTTTTTCATGTATAAAGTGTATGCAACAATTTATCACTCAATTATAGCACCATACAACCGTGAGGAGAACATTCGTTATATGCTCTGTATCTATGACAGATGTCAAAATTGGTGATCAAGAAAGAATGCTAAACAAAACCAACAGCTCTTGCAGTAATGAACTCATGCACAGCTTGACTGAACACTTGGTTAAAGTTAATCCCTAAGCGCAAATTTTCAACGTGAAGAGTTGCGTTCTGAAAAATACTACTGATGGGCAGCATTCACAACTCGGAATGTATTGTCTGATATCGGAAAGAATATTAGCGCCAATACAACAACATAACTTCTAATGATGTTGCTATTATTTGTGGAGCAAACGATAGCGAACCACCAAGTGTGAGCGTTGCTTGATTATTTACCCGAAAGATAAGCCACTTAGAAGAGTACATATTCTTCAATTTTTCCTCGACCCAATGGCTGACCTGTTGCTTTTTCCATATTTTCCATTTGAAGGAAGTGCACAACGAACATCGCTTACAATGCTGCAATATGCATCCTAATGAGTGATTATTAGAGACACTTTCAGCACGCTACATCGTTCCGAAAACCTATTTTTAAAATAGATTGACGACATATGTGCGCATAGAAGGCAGCCGATCACTTATAATTTAATTAAATCGTGCAAATTCGCACGGGTTCACCTAGTATCTTTTAATAGCACTTAATGTCCAACAGTACTATAAAATTTACAAGGTACCTATAACAGTAAACATGGATTTCAGGTCTAACTATGACGTCTAAAATGTGGAAATCACAGATAAAACTTTTCGTAAGGAATGTTTTTAAATGCATGGTGACTCGCTCGACAAAGGAAGAAACTTTTTTTAAGATATGAAACTAAGCTGACGATTTCCCAATGATTGTTTACAAGCAATAAGACTCTTTTCAAAATTAAGAACCATCATTCGTATTAGAGAATTAAACAGATCAATCAAAACAAGACAGCTGAGAAAGCGAGCAGAAGATGAACAAGTGGTTAAAATCAGCAATAATTTAAGGTAGACATAAAAGTTATCACTTCTTATTACCACTTCTTATCACATTAAACTATTACTATCATTCCTATTTCAATAAGACATCAGAAGGATATGTATTAGCCAAAACAGTGTATATTATTATATTATTAAGTGGTCACATTGTGATTAAGCAGTGCGTTAACCAGTGAAACGGTGGTGCGCCGTGCACTCGAGTTTGAACATTGCCGTTCTGTTGAATCTGCCGTTATGAAAAAACTAGACCATATAAGGAAAAAGTTAAATATGTTTGTAGTTCATTTCATTTCCTAGAAATTTTATGCTGACCAAAAAATAAATAAAGTAGTAGCCAACCAACTTTTTCATGTCACGAAAAAAAATTCTTTATTCAAGTTTGTAGTTTTTTAAAAATTATTCGCAAGTCTTACCTGAACGATTTTTACACCATTAAATTTGTAAATTTATGTAGATAACAAATATATAACGTTTTACAAAAAAATATGTTTTAGAAGACTATTAATAAGCTATAAGGGTGTGAAACGAGCGTTATGAAACGTAGCAGCGGACCGTTCTGCCGAGTCCGCGCTCTGGCGTCATAGGGAGGGGAAGTAGGGGAGGTAGTGCGGACGCGGTGGTAAACGAAGCATCAAAGGATGAGCCGGCTCCCGTCTTCTACGGCCCTGGAGAAAACCTCAATGAATCAGAACTTGTTGTTAGGCCTACATGTGATATGAGCGAAAATTATAGTATAGTTGTATGGGATGAAGCCCAGAGCTACCACAAGCCAGTAGGTCCACCTAATAGTAATTTACTATAAAAAGGATGACAAAATTCAAGATTTGAGCTTCGTTTTTATTATTTCTGACCGCCTACAGCACAATACAGGTAGTCACTGTTGTTTACTCATTTCAAAAGAAGCTTATATCCTATCTCACAAACAAGTTTCAAAAGGCCCCAAAAAAGATGAGAAGCAATAAAAATCAAAGGAACACAGCAGTTCCATGCTTTATCCCTAAAAGTGCTTCAAGAATATTGGTAAAGTACTTTTCAAATTATACTCAGGGATGGGAGAAAGAGATAACAAAATCACCTGAGAAACTGAAAGTGGAGGACACATCATTGCTGTCTATGATAACAACTGGTGGCTTGTATATGTCTAGGACGAAAATGAAGAACAAGATGAAGGGAAAGTCACTTTTCTACATCCAAGATAGACCACCTAAATCATTCTCTTATCCAAGATACCGAGATGTCCTGAGGGTCTCTATTGTGGATATTATGACAGAAGTAAACTTCCAATAACTCCAACTGGAAGAACATATGCTCTTGGAGAAAATGATGTTGAGGAAACTCAATTGTCTTTTACAAAATTGTTTCAGTAACCATAAACAGTTTTATTAGGCCTTAACCAAAAACCTGTTTTATTCTAAACTATTTTTTCAGTTTAAGTGTTCTTTTTTCTTTAAACATGTGTGAAGTTCAGAACATTAACATATACTAAATTGGTTAGAAAAACTGTAATTTAAATGAATGTTAATTTTACATGAAATTACAAAAGCGTACACACATGTATTTTACATGCAAACAACATTTTTATTAAGTGTGGAGAAAATGTAATGAAACTCACAATATTTTAAAAGTTAGGACAATATGTTTTAGATTGGTTAATAATGCAATTTGTTAAACTTAATTTAAGTTATACCTTATAACCACGGTTTAAAACATTTTGTGGATAAAAATTTATGCGTTGGCTGAACCTCATCCAAACAGATTTTTTAAGAATACCCCTTAACACTCCATTTTGAAACTTTTCTCAGTGTTTGGTCATAAAATGAACTACTTTTGGGAATTTTTAGAAATATTGTTACTAGCCTAGGTATGAGACTTTTGGAAGAATTCAAATTCAAATTTTTTGTAGATAGCTATTTTCCTAAATTTCCTCTAGACCCCCAATCAGGAATTGCATATCAAATTAAAGGCCATTCAAATTAAAATAAAATGACACCACTCCCAAATCTCTAGCTTAATTAGGAGAAGAGAAATTACCATTTTAATTAATGCCGTCCGATTTTGGGTATATTTTGAAAACTTAAAGTGACCATAACTCAAAAATGGATGGACATAACAAACTTGACATTTTTCTTGATCTATATGAACTTTACCGCAGTGCCAAATCTCATCAAAATTTGGGATGGTCAAGTTGAATAGCCGTGTTGATTTGACATGGAATCGAAACTCGGTCGTAAAATCAATTCATCGTAGGCTAAGTTTTTATATAAGAGGCCTACTCTAAAATACACATAGGCTGGTGTTCATCTAGGCTCTGCCATTAACTTAGTTCCCCACTTTTCTTGGTCCCCCCTTTTTGGACTTTTGGTAATAGTATAGAATAGATAGATTTCCCACATGAAAACAAGACTTGCGCAGGGCCGTAACATTAACTTTGGGGGCCCTGGGGCAAGACTGGCTGGTGGGGCCCCCCTATTTCTTACTCAAGTATGTGCGTGCGCATGTTAAACTTGAATACTTTGTCTATTTTGTGCCATTGTGCTCAATTATTTCAATTTCACATATGAAATTTCCGACTTTCCCTTGCCTTTTCCTAGCTATTTCAAAAAAATTCCCAACCAGTGCATGACATGTGCCATGTTGCCCCCTAAAACGAATACTTGAACAAAATATTTGTAAAATACAATATTATTTTATGGCCACAATGTGACCAAGAGATTTACTGGCTGCAGAAACACTGCGTGATTTTCCAGCTGTATATGACGGAGAGACCACAACAAACAACTGCGCTTTGACAGCCGCGATGCGACCAATTCATGAAACATCTACATAAAGAGTAAGCGCTTTTCCAGCCACAATGTGATCGAGAGATTAGCCAGCTTTGATGGTACGGTAGTGATAGATTTTGCGGCCGCAGTTTGGCCAATAGACATGAAGACTTCGAAAAGAACGAGGGACTTGCCGGCATCAAAGCGATCAGTAGATCTCCCGGTCGCGAAACAAGAAGGCAGTTTTCCGGCCGCGAAACTTCGAGAGCTTGTCAGCAATGAAACGACTGGGAAATATGCCTGCCAGCCTAGCGGCTACCAGCATGTCGAGACCTAAAAATCTTTCGTTTATACAGCTATAAATGACAGATTTTTGGGCCTCGTTATGGCCAAAAGATGTGACGGCCACGACAAATTTGCTAGAGAGTTGTTGGCCGCAATGCAATCAAGAAATCTGCTGGCCGCGCAACGAGCGAGTCACTTTCCGGTTGTGGTATGAGTGAGCGGTTCATTTGCCGCAAAGGAAGCGAGTTATTTTTCACGAAAAGAGAGACAGGCTTGACGGCAGCGATGATACCGAGAGATTTGCCGGCCGTGATGCGAGCGAGAAAATTTCCACGGTAATGCAGCCAAGATATTTTCCGGCCACAAATTAAATTAGTCATTCAGAATAAATTCAGTTCAATTCAATTCAAAACATCCTTTATTTGTATAGTACATTACATACATAAATAAAGTCATAACTATAACCTAGTAAAATCCCTAGTATTACAATCCCAATTCATTGGATTACTTATTGGATACCTAACCAAGCCTCCTAATCCATTATACCACAGTTTCTGTAACCTTTGGTTCTAAAACAGACATTACGTTTTTACAAACAACGGTTAACATGGTAAAATAAAAACAATTGTAGAAAGCAATAATTCCAGTCTCCAAGCTGTTCAAAATAGTCACCTTTTGAATGGTTTTAACCTAAAAAAGTCATGTTTTTGGAGTATGGTTGCGTCAAGATCGGGGTCAGGTCTGGTTTAATGCTCACTCGTCTGACACTCACTCACTCGTCTGTCACTCACTCACTCGTCTGTCACTCACTCGCTCGGGGCGGTGCCGCGAATGCCCCGGTGGTCGTTACGGCCCTGAACTTGCGGCATAAAAATTCAATGTTTCTTTTATAAATTAAGCCCAATGAACTTGGTATTAAAATAGTAAAAAGATTGAAGGTTAGGACGTTATAATATAGGCCCTGTACTATTAGGCCTACCGGGTTTTTAATAGGGTCGAGTCGATTCGAGTCAAAGCAGACTCGAGGCATTTAATTCATGACTCAAGTCAAGAATGGTGTTTACAGTTGGCTAGTACAAAATGAAGTGAGTAGGACCATGCAGGACACGAACTCAGAACTTTACTAGTCGAGTTGACTCGTGTTGCGAGTTGGAGTCAGGATAATAATTTTGAAGTAAGGACATGTCAATCATACGAGAGTCGAGTGCGGACGGCAGACAGTCAGTGATGCGACCACCTGATTGGTCAGCTTTGTTTGACCAAGTTGATAAATATAAGCTGATCCCGCCGACTCGCCCCATTTCCTCGTTTACAGTAAGTGCGTGCGTTTCTCTAAAATTAAATTATTTTTATTCAGGCCTACATCAGTATTGACAGGATTAACGAATTGAGACTTTGCTTGGAAGTTTTACTTCAACAAGTATTATTTCTCATTCTTTAAACAAATCCCTCGTCTAACCTGATGTAGTGTCTCAAATAAATTTCAAAACTTTTCCAAATTTAGAGGGCAAATATATTAACTTTTTCCGTGAGAACGTGCATCGCACACACGATTTAGGAAGGTTGCAACCTGTTCCAAATTAAATTATTTTGAGTATTTGGGGGAATTATTATTAGTTCAAGATGTCTGTTAAACTGTGATTGTTATTTTAATTATATAGTTTATTGTAGTTAATTTAAATAGTATCATGAGCCACAACGACATGTCTGGAAAACCAATGTAAGTAATTTTAATTATCAGATGCTATTGTTAACTAGTTTTAAGATTCACCTCTCTGTTTAAAGTCATATATTTGCATTTACCTGAATTTTAAAATTTTTCTTAAAAGTTTTATCTCTTCTATAAATAATTGGGAAAGAGTTTTTGTCACTAAATTCTAGGGGTTATTAAACCATTAAAGAATTGAACATGAATGCAATCTGATTTTTCTTAAAAAAAATATTGTGTGTTGTGCTGAGCTTAGGCTGAAGCGGTGAAGACCAGGTATCAATTGTTTAAAACTGAACGAGCATTCCCAGGGACGATTAATTATAAAGTTGTAATAATAATAATGATAGCTAGGCTTCTCGTCACGAGGTTTGTGAGGGTTGGCTGTTGTTAGGAGGTGTTTGCTGCTACTGTATTTTCCCTATATTGGCCACCTTCTGAAAGAAGCGCTTCATTCCCAAATTTTTAACGTCCTGCTCGTGAATCTGCGCCACAACTAAGTTTAGGCTAATTCAGGAATTAATTTATTGCACTATACACAACCAAAAATACAAAAATGAGAAAAATCAGAAGGCAAGGTGACTAATTGGCCAAATTTTTAATATATAACATTTCCCAATAATTGAATATTATAATTAAAAAAGAGATCTTGTCAAATCCAATTTTAATTATAATAAATTTTAACTGATCATTTCACTGTGTTGCTTAATTTCAAACCTCACAAAGTGTTTCATTAAGTCATATTAAAATCCATGGGTGCCTCATAGGGCCTAGCCACCCAACCACTGCAACTCTCATCCATCTGCTACACACTAATTTGTATTATAAAAAGATAATTTTATATAAACGTGATTTTCAGTGGTCAATAAGTTAAGAACAACCATAACAAGTGGTAGCAGAGCGTAGTATAACACTCGACTCAGAAAACTATAACCCTAATGGCTCAATTCGAGTGAGAACTAAACTTGACCGATGATTGCCGACTTGAGCCACCCTGCCCACCATATGATTTGAAGACTAATGGTGAGTCCACTTTGATTCGACTCTTAACTCGAGTTGGCTGGGTGGACGAGTCGAGTTGACCCAAGTCATCAAATGCCTCGACTCGACACATCACTTTTTTGAGTAAATGTAGAACATTAAACATGTATTTTCGTATGAAGCTTAAAGTAAATGTCTTTTTCAGGATTTGGCGTCTTGAATGTTCTTGATAGGCTGAGCATATGATTGAGGTAAGCCCAAAATACATATAGGCTAGTGTTCATCTTTTGTTTATTCAAAGACTCAATTGTATTCAATATAATTCACCACAAGATTTGTTTGTCTGTGGTTTGGGTGGAGGGCTAGGGCATGAGGTGAGGGAAGATGGTTGGATCGTGTGAGGGGTACTGGGTGGAATGGGGTGCGAGGGAAGGTGGGGAAGGTTAAAGGGGGTTAGGTACAATAATTTATTGAAAATAAAATTAATGCAATATTTACAAAATAATATTAAAAGCATCTACCTATTTCTTCAATTTAGGGATTGAAATTAGTTGAAGTTGGCAAAAAAATTCTGACTATCACAAATGATTATTTTGATAAATTCCAGGTAGTAAACTAAGTATTTTATTTAGGGCCAATAAATTAAAAAATTCAAATAAAACTACAAAGAAAACTGAAAATTGATTGAAAGCCCAACTTAAGAGCACTCTTTGTGGGAATGAAATGAGATAAAAAAGGTCAGTGACCTCTCATAAATGTTGAAGTTAACAATGGCAATCTCCCTTTAACAAATAAGGCCTCTCAGTAAAAAAATAAATTACATGACAATAAAACAGAATAAAATTGAAAATTCAATGAAAGATCAACTTTAGAAGAACCTTTGAGAGTTGGAACGAGTTAAAATTGGCACATAATCCCTAATAACCCTAAAGGGTGAATCTGTCTATTTCCGTATCAAAAATGGGGCCTCACCGTAAAATAATTAATTTGCAAAAAAATAAAAATTATGAATTAAATTGAAATCTCAAAGAAAGTCCAACTCTAGATGACTTTTGGTGAGTGAAAATGTGGTAAAAATGGTCAGTCACCTATGATAAACCAGAAAAATCAATCTGACTATCTCCATGTAAAAAATTAGGCCTTTAAGAAAAAAATATATATTTGAAAAAATAATAAAAAGAAAGGAAATTTAAATTTATCTAAAAGTCCAATTCTTTATGATTTTTCGAGGCGCTGAAACAGGTTAAAATTAACAATTGACCCCTGTTATACCAGAAGACTCTATCAACAAGTCTAAAATTAGGTCTCACTTTAAAACAATTATTTTGAAAAAATTAAAATCCACAACGAAAATTTTAAATTTATCGAAAGTTCAGTTAACTTATAGAGGACTTTTTAAGGGGGTGAAACGGGGTAAAATTGACAAATGACCTCTGAAAAACCTGAAGGTCAAAATTTAGGCCTCGTCTTGAAACAAAAAATTAAAACCGTGAAACAAATTGTAAACTATTAAACTTAAACCTTTAGAGGCCATTGTGGATATAAAGGAGGCAAGAAAGAGCAACATTTTTAGTAAACAAAGTTGTAAAAAAACTAAAATTAAACACAGTGGGTGGTTCCCGATTTTCAATAGCCCCTCTAGTTTAGTCGCTGGAGGCCAAAAACCAAAAGTACTTTTCCAAACATCCTAAATTTTCTCCACCCCCCCCCCCCCCTTTAGAACGATTTTTGGTGAGGTTTTTTTTCTTTTGAGACTTATCCCTTATTTAACGATACCATATCTAGTTTGTTGCTTATATCTTTTTTTAGAATTTCTAATAATAATTTGCTAAAATTAGTGTATGAATAATAATTTTTTCACATAAATCGTAACTCAGTTATTTCGTTCCTATTTTTTGGGCTTCACTCACCTTAGTAAGATTTCCTTTGGGGCTTGTCAATTGACGAAAATACACACGAATCACACGTAACACACGCGACAAACATACGAACATTTAGAAGCGTCCCAAAGTCTAACCCGACGTTTCGCGTGGCCACGAATAAAAATAACGCCACGCTTTTTCAAGGGTTGAGCCGGTTAAGTTGCTCCCGCACGCGGGCAGAACGGCGAACCACGACTGACGCATCACTTCCTGGAGGGGTAGGAGGGACAGGGGCAGGGGCGGGGGCGGGAGTCCTGCTTATCTCGGTGGGCAGTTGAATGAATCTAGCCCGATGACGTGAGAGTTTGACTTCTTGACGAACTAGGTTCAAATAAACAGGGCTTATGTCTATTGATGGTCGAGACAAAGGCGCATCGTTTACCGCCATGAACAATGACTCCGCCAAGTTCCGTTTCCTCCAGTTTGTTTCTTTATGTAGTATTTTACATTCCTGCCATTTTATGTCATGATTAGTGTCTACAACGTGCTCACATATTTTTGATCCATACACTTCCCTGTTTTTTACTTTTTTTATATGTTCCAAGATTCGGACCAAAACTGGCCTGGATGTCTGGCCAAAATAACTCCGTTCACATTAGCACGGGACTTCATATATCACGTTTTTCGTCCTCTGCTGTTCATTATCCGGTTTTACTCTCGTTAATCGGCTCCGAATCGTATCGCTACTCTTAAAAACTTTACGGATATTATATTTTGAGTTAATGCGCCTTATTTTTTCGGAAACATTTGGAACAAACGGAATGCAAACAGTTGTGACGGGCGGTTCTTTAATATCTATTACTTTGGGACTTGCTTTGTTAACATGCTCTAAGGCTTTATTAAAAATATTCAAAGGATATCCAGAGTTAGTTAAATGTATTTTAATCTGTTCCAATTCCTTATTAAAAATTTCCTCAGAACTACAAATGGACTTTGCTCTTTTTATCAAGCCTATCGCCAAACCTTGTTTACATGTGCAGGGTGGTTCGATTTATAATACAAATACTGCCCCGTTGACGTCGGTTTCCGGTAAACACTGGTATGCCAACTATTATCTGATTTATGAACCAGTACATCAAGGAACGGCAATTTACGATCTTTCTCAAGTTCAATTGTGAAACTGATTGTTAAGATGATCTTTAAATTCTAGCAGATTCGTAAATGGTTCTTCCCATAAGCAGAAAATATCATCTACGTATCGTAACCAAACTCTAGGTTTGATATCAGATGATTCCAGTGCGTCAATTTCAAACTGGTCCATAAAGATGTTACTTAAGATAGGACTTAGCACCCCACCCATTGCCATGCCTGAGGTTTGCTCATAAAAATTGTCATTCACTTGAAAATAGTTCAATTTGACGCAGACTGATAGTAGTTCCATAATAGTTGAGATTGGAATTTTAGTTCTTTCAGTAAGAGTGCTATCATTTTCCAACAGTCTACGAACAATAGTGAGACAAGGTTCAATAGGCACATTAGGGCTCTTTCACACGAGGCCACTAGTGGCCGCCACCGGTGGCCGCCACCGGTTACCAGCCCGGGTAACTGCAGTTGACGGTACAGGCAACTAGCAGCCCACTCCACCAATAGCCACCTCCGATTTAGTCGAGAAAATGCTGATGAGTAATAAACAACTCATTCTTCTCGCATCACCAATCAAGAAAAGAAGGCGGAGATGCAGGTGGATATGTTCCATGTTCATCCAGTACTAACGAATAGGAAGGACAATGGCCTTTATTACACGTTGTATGACGAACTATGTGCCGCCAGAAATAGTTTATTTTGAAATATTTCCGAATGTTCCTGTTCCTTTTTTCCACTTTTACTTTCTCCCCCCTATACATAGTATTTGGGGAAAGTATTGTTTTCGTCAAAATTTTCGAATTTGAGTTGTTTGTGGAAATATTCGTTTTAGTTCTCCCTGAATCCAAAACGTGGTTTTCGGAGTGGTGCCTGTCTGTCCATGTGTGTGGAATCCACACTGTGGATGTGCGGATGTATGTAAACAAAGCTTGAGACGACACCAGTGGCCCAATTTTCATGAAATTAGGCATGTAGGTATAAAGCCATGATATCTCCAGGCGAATCCAAATTTCTCAAAAACGGCCCTAACGAATTTGATAAAAATTTTATGGTTTTTAGAGCTTAAGATGACAAATAAAATGACACCACTCGCATGGCTGTATCAATTCAGGTTTAGAAGATAATATGGGAAGTGTTAAAAATTCATATTTTTCAAATTTCACAAAATATGGAACGACTAAAGAAAATATACTTGAAACCATTAGATTTGACTTCAAAAAGTAAATAATTCAGTATTTTGAATTATTAGTCTATGTCAACTGGTTGCGGGGATAATTGATATTTTTGTGTGGCGGTAAACGCAGTACGTTGTCTAATGTATTTGCGGAGTGATTGTACATTAATTTTATTTTATTGCAGATTTTCTTACTTTAAGGGAGTAAGTATTGTTTCAGTTTTCTGATACCATTTATTTAATTTTTTTTTCTTCTGTTCACTCATTAAAATAATAAAATAAACAATTAAAACTCGTTTATAAAAATCATTTCTCAACTGTACCTGCCTCCGCACGTGAACTGCTTGAGTTTACCCCAAAAAACAGGTAATGCGCGCGCTTTCGTAGTCGGGAGTGGCGGCCACCGGTAGCTACGTCTGAAAGCTCCCATTTCATTCAATGCCCCGCGACGAGTTGCCGCCACCGCGGTGGCCGACTCGCAGTTGCGCGAGTCGGCCACTGCTCGGCCACTGTGTCCCGTCGGGCAACCGCAGTGGCCGCGTCTGAAGGCCTCCATTTATAACAATGTTTAAGCTGTGGCGGGCAACCGGTGGCGGCCACCGGTGGCGGCCACTAGTGGCCTCGTGTGAAAGGGGCCTTAGGAAACAAGTTTGTGACGTCAAAGCTTACCATGATGGTGTTATTTGTAGGTGGATATAAGGAGAGTTTTCCACAAAGTCTTCTGAGTTTCTTATAAAACTATTTCGATTACCAAACAATGGGTTTAAGATTGGTAAAATAAATTTGGACAATTCATAGTGCGGAGAATCGGTAGAACTCACTATTGGCCTTAAGGGGATGCCATCTTTATGAAGTTTAGGCAGGCCGTAAAGATGAGGGGCTTTGCTGAATTGTGGACTTAATCGAAAATATAAGCTTTCTCCTACATAAGATTTCATATTTTTCAATGCATTTTTCACCTTATTTTGAACTGAGGTTGTAGGATCTTTATTTAACTGTTTATATTGCCCCGTCGTTATTATCTTGTTTATTTTGTCATTATACATTGTTTTATCCATTAAAACTATGGCTCCTCCTTTGTCAGACGGAAGAATAGCAACAGAGTCATCTTTTTCAAGTTTTTTTATACAATTAATTTCATCATGAGTTAGATTAGGCTTAATATTATTACGTCTCATCAGCGCATTGCTAATATTGCATCGATAGGTATCTCTAATATTAATTGGCAATAATGAGGCAGCGGGCTCGAGTGAGGTTACCATGTTTACATTAGACACTCGGGTGGGGGCAATGCCAAAGTTCAAACCCTTGCTCAACACCTGCCGCCCCACGTCATCAAGCGGTCTGCTAGACAGGTTGACCACCCGCTTATCAGTATCTGAGTTACTCAAGTTGTCCTTGTTATAACCTGTTTCTTTGCCTTCTGTATTACGTCTCTGCGCTTCAAACAATCTATTAAATTTATGTTTTTGGTTACTTTTCTTTGCATTAAAAATTCTTGTACTTTTAGATTGGAAAGAAATTAATATTGGTTTCAAATCATCTTCAATTACTAGATCTCTTAAATTACTGATCATTTGTTCAATTTTAGAGCCAGTAATACATTTAGCTATTCTAGCCTGGTTTATTCGGTTCCTAAGTATTTTTTGGCTTGCATCATTTGTAATCTTTTTAGCGATTTTATCTTTGCATGACGATTTTAATTGAAGACCTTTAGGGATCAGATTAAACGATTTACACTTTTTGAGAAATGTCAGGTGGTTCGAGTTTAAGGCGTTCTTTTCCATAGTTTTTTCCAGCTCTTTTAACATGTCAGAGACCTCGGGCCCATACCGGGAGATTATTCTATTTTTGAATGACATGTTTCTTAGGTGAGGATTATTACTTTGTTCCTATTTTTTGGGCTTCACTCACCTTAGTAAGATTTCCTTTGGGGCTTGTCAATTGACGAAAATACACACGAATCACACGTAACACACGCGACAAACATACGAACATTTAGAAGCGTCCCAAAGTCTAACCCGACGTTTCGCGTGGCCACGAATAAAAATAACGCCACGCTTTTTCAAGGGTTGAGCCGGTTAAGTTGCTCCCGCACGCGGGCAGAACGGCGAACCACGACTGACGCATCACTTCCTGGAGGGGTAGGAGGGACAGGGGCAGGGGCGGGGGCGGGAGTCCTGCTTATCTCGGTGGGCAGTTGAATGAATCTAGCCCGATGACGTGAGAGTTCGACTTCTTGACGAACTAGGTTCAAATAAACAGGGCTTATGTCTATTGATGGTCGAGACAAAGGCGCATCGTTTACCGCCATGAACAATGACTCCGCCAAGTTCTGTTTCCTCCAGTTTGTTTCTTTATGTAGTATTTTACATTCCTGCCATTTTATGTCATGATTAGTGTCTACAACGTGCTCACATATTTTTGATCCATACACTTCCCTGTTTTTTACTTTTTTTATATGTTCCAAGATTCGGACCAAAACTGGCCTGGATGTCTGGCCAAAATAACTCCGTTCACAGGAGCACGGGACTTCATATATCACGTTTTTCGTCCTCTGCTGTTCATTATCCGGTTTTACTCTCGTTAATCGGCTCCGAATCGTATCGCTACTCTTAAAAACTGTACGGATATTATATTTTGAGTTAATGCGCCTTATTTTTTCGGAAACATTTGGAACAAACGGAATGCAAACAGTTGTGACGGGCGGTTCTTTAATATCTATTACTTTGGGACTTGCTTTGTTAACATGCTCTAAGGCTTTATTAAAAATATTCAAAGGATATCCAGAGTTAGTTAAATGTATTTTAATCTGTTCCAATTCCTTATTAAAAATTTCCTCAGAACTACAAATGGACTTTGCTCTTTTTATCAAGCCTATCGCCAAACCTTGTTTACATGTGCAGGGTGGTTCGATTTATAATACAAATACTGCCCCGTTGACGTCGGTTTCCGGTAAACACTGGTATGCCAACTATTATCTGATTTATGAACCAGTACATCAAGGAACGGCAATTTACGATCTTTCTCAAGTTAAATTGTGAAACTGATTGTTAAGATGATCTTTAAATTCTAGCAGATTCGTAAATGGTTCTTCCCATAAGCAGAAAATATCATCTACGTATCGTAACCAAACTCTAGGTTTGATATCAGATGATTCCAGTGCGTCAATTTCAAACTGGTCCATAAAGATGTTACTTAAGATAGGACTTAGCATCCCACCCATTGCCATGCCTGAGGTTTGCTCATAAAAATTGTCATTCACTTGAAAATAGTTCAATTTGACGCAGACTGATAGTAGTTCCATAATAGTTGAGATTGGAATTTTAGTTCTTTCAGTAAGAGTGCTATCATTTTCCAACAGTCTACGAACAATAGTGAGACAAGTCCATTTGTAGTTCTGAGGAAATTTTTAATAAGGAATTGGAACAGATTAAAATACATTTAACTAACTCTGGATATCCTTTGAATATTTTTAATAAAGCCTTAGAGCATGTTAACAAAGCAAGTCCCAAAGTAATAGATATTAAAGAACCGCCCGTCACAACTGTTTGCATTCCGTTTGTTCCAAATGTTTCCGAAAAAATAAGGCGCATTAACTCAAAATATAATATCCGTACAGTTTTTAAGAGTAGCGATACGATTCGGAGCCGATTAACGAGAGTAAAACCGGATAATGAACAGCAGAGGACGAAAAACGTGATATATGAAGTCCCGTGCTCCTGTGAACGGAGTTATTTTGGCCAGACATCCAGGCCAGTTTCGGTCCGAATCTTGGAACATATAAAAAAAGTAAAAAACAGGGAAGTGTATGGATCAAAAATATGTGAGCACGTTGTAGACACTAATCATGACATAAAATGGCAGGAATGTAAAATACTACATAAAGAAACAAACTGGAGGAAACGGAACTTGGCGGAGTCATTGTTCATGGCGGTAAACGATGCGCCTTTGTCTCGACCATCAATAGACATAAGCCCTGTTTATTTGAACCTAGTTCGTCAAGAAGTCGAACTCTCACGTCATCGGGCTAGATTCATTCAACTGCCCACCGAGATAAGCAGGACTCCCGCCCCCGCCCCTGCCCCTGTCCCTCCTACCCCTCCAGGAAGTGATGCGTCAGTCGTGGTTCGCCGTTCTGCCCGCGTGCGGGAGCAACTTAACCGGCTCAACCCTTGAAAAAGCGTGGCGTTATTTTTATTCGTGGCCACGCGAAACGTCGGGTTAGACTTTGGGACGCTTCTAAATGTTCGTATGTTTGTCGTGTGTGTTACGTGTGATACGTGTGTGTTTTCGTCAATTGACAAGCCCCAAAGGAAATCTTACTAAGGTGAGTGAAGCCCAAAAAATAGGAACGAAGTAATAATCCTCACCTAAGAAACATGTCATTCAAAAATAGAACTCAGTTATTCTCATTGATATTTGTTGATCGTTGATTTGAGCTCAAAATAACAGTTTAAAAAAAGCGTTTTACCGATAACAGTAATACTATTTTGAGGGGGTTGAAATATTGAGTTTTGATACCTTTAACCTCGGTTTTAAGCAATGAGATAAGTGCATGCCGAATTTCAGGTTCCTAGCTCAACCAGAAGCCATATATATACTGTTTGCAAATTTTCAGGGGCTATGTAGTATATCAAGGTGACACGGAATGAAATACCTCGAGAAAATCGCTGGCATTTGGCAAATTTTGAAGATTTTTTTACTTTATATGCATGTAATTATTAAGAACTAGTTATATTATTGGTGATTTGTAATATATATGCTGTAGAGATGATGTGTGCCAAATTTCAGCCCCTGCGTATAATATTAAGTCAATTGGTACTGGAAAACCTCGGAAAGATGTTCGAAATTTGAAAGTTCCAGAGCTATCTAAGGGTGAAGGAGGTGAGATAGGGCAAAAAGTCATAGGACCAAAGTTGTAGATCGTGAAAAATCCATGACACATGGTGCAGTCCGTTTTTTGACAGAATCATACGTTCGGCCAATAGAGCTCAAAATAACAGTTTTTAAAAGTTTTTTAGTGAGGGGGTTAAAATTTAAAATTGTGAGTTTTGATAATTTTAACCTCGGTTTTAAGCAATGAGGAAATTGCATGCCAAATTTCAGGTTCCTAGCTCAACTGGAAGTGTTATATATATACTGTTTGCAAATTTTTAGGGGTCTAGGTGTCCGTTCGGCCATGTAAGCTCAAAATAACACTTAAAAAGAAGCTTTTTTAATGATTTTTTGAGGGTGTTAAAACTATAAATTGTGGGTTTTGATGATTTTTCCCAGATTTTTAAGCATTGAGGAAATAGCATGCCAGATTTCAGGTTTTTAGTTCAACCGGAAGTCGTTTAGAATTTGTATCTATTAATCAGTGAGTCAGAAGATTTTGAAAATTGGAATTATCAAGCAACCGGCTTTTACAGTTTGTGACACTTTTTGGGGAATAGGCTATTACATTTTTTTGGGTATGGCACCCACAGAGCCAGGCCCTGCAAATGCCTTTAGTACCAGTTTTTGATTTGTTGGCATTACATCGTTATTTAATATGTATAGGTAATGATATTTCTTCACCATTGACTTTCATTCAACTGCATACTCTTGAAATAAGTAAACAACAATAAATTTTCTGCATACTCTTGAAATAAGTAAACAACAATAAATTTTCTGAAAGATAATAACTATTAAGTTAATTGCTGAAAACTAGTGTATATGGTGGTTTTGGTTGAAAATCCAAGTTTAAGAAATAATACCATCTTCCCTATTGTTTACCCCGTGGAAATTTGAAGTAGCTTTAGAGAGGGAGGGTGGTGGCAAGAGCCTCTTTGGAGTGCAGGGCTGTTATAACGATGTGCTAAGTGAGCCTCTCTCATCACAACATCACCTCAGTGGCCAGATTGTGTAAACTCGTACAGATGAAACGTGACACGCTGAAAATAATAAGCTCATTTCTGTTCTTGTGACTGTAGGTTTGCTTAAATATCAGTGACTTGAATTTTATGGTTTTATATTTTTTTAATCGTATTTTTTGTTAAAAAAATACAAATCACTCAACTGTCATGAATTTTTAACTAGGGAGTTAAAATTAATAATAATATTTTGTAAAAAGTCAAAAATTTATTTTCTAGCCATGTAGTAGCTTAATGAAACAAAAACAAGGCAAATAAAGAGTGCCAGATTTGATTGGGATTTAATTTGAGTAAATAGCTCTCTACATATTGTCCAACAACAAAATGTTTATTAACTCTAGTGTTAATTTTTTTAAAGACATTTTGATAATTATTTAGTAATGAATTTCCCTTGTAGGGAAGAAGGTGTTAACGTAGATCTCTCAGAAAGACTGTAGCTTAGGGCCATGATAACTTTTTGTTTTTAGGACCCGAGATACCAAAAACACCATTAGTATGCCGAGTGTAAAGCAAAATATTACTTTCAAAAAAATTTTTTTTTGATTTTTGTCAATATTTAACAAGTGGGTAAAATATGAAATATTCCTTATATTTTATTATTTTTACAAAACATGGTGTGTGTTGGTGCACAGGATGATTGAGAGCGTGTCGCGGCGCGCGCTCGGCGGCTCCAGCGGAACGTACAATGTGCGAGCGTCAGAGCTGGCCCGCGACCGACTCAAGACGCTCAGCGCGACCGTCGTGTTCCTGGACGACACGCAGCACTGCTTCCAGCTCGAGGTGAGCTGAGGTTACAAGCCAGGTGGAAAAGGAAAATTTTCTCGTTGGTTCTTGGTTGTTAACAGTTCAGATACCTACTTAGTGAATTAATGTTCTGGATATTACTGTGATTCAGTGTTAAATCAAGTCAGTTACGGAAACAAGAATGTGGGAACCCCTTTTAAATCAACAAAAAATAGGCTAAACAAAGCATGTTAAACCTACTTCCTTTTTAATGTTATTTGTCAGGCATATTTTCTGGACTGCTGATCAGAGAATCACACAACTTAGAAACAAAAATCTAGAATCCTCTGGCAAATTTCTTGCCTATTTTAAAAATAAAGGCATAATCAAGCTTCCATCCCTCCTGTTTAGAACATACTTCCACCACCTTTAAAAACATCATTCAATTAAATACTTTGCCAAGATTGGTTGTTTATATGTTTATTTACATAATGTTCTTAGGAATTTGTATTCTTTTGTGGAAGGAATCAATAGGGCATTTCTTATTTAAATTCCCTTAAGATTTTTTATACTTATATGGTTTGCAGAAGAGAGCCAAGGGGCAAGTGCTGCTCGAATGTGTGTTTCAACACCTGGAGCTTATAGAGAAGGATTACTTTGGCCTTCAGTTCTCGGAGACCGGAGTCCTTCCTAACCCTCCCAACTCTGATCTCATGGTAAATATAAGCGCTTATTACCCTTAAAACTTGAATATCAGGTCTGATAGAAGGGCTGTAACTTAACATTGCAATCAGACACAAGCCAGCGATTCTGCACCCCATTCTTTCGGACCCTCCTGTGACGTAGCATCAGGAGAACCCAAGCATAAATGCCTGCAAAAATAATAAAATCGTTCTGTCAAAAAAACCAAAATATAACTGTAAACAAACTCTGACTATAACTGAACTATTAACATTTGTGAATAGATTTTATAAAATTAACCATCAATAGCCTATTGGCCATCTATGGCCACGTTTTAAAATATAACATAAAAAGTTTTGGGAAAACTTGATTTCCAATGTTTATACTTTTTTTAATATAAAATTTAAATGTTTAATATTCAATAACTGATTAGATAAATGATAAATGTTTGTTTCAGCGTTGGCTGGATCCTGTGAAACCAGTCAAAAAGCAGTTGAGAGGCAAGTACCAATATTGTGGAATATTTTTATTCAAGTAAGGTCTTTGTTCAGGTGGTTTTGTGTTGCTCAACAGATATGGCATCTTGAAAATAAAAACTTTTTAAATATTAATATGAAATCCTGGGAACATCAAAAAGGTTAAAGGTTTTAATTAAATTTAATACAAAAGTGGACTCACTGTACTCTCCTGGCTTTTATAGTCTAGTCAATTTACGCGATGACCTCAAAAAAACTGCAAGATAACAGTTTTTGATGGAATTCTAATTAAAAAAATATGACTTTTATCATAACCAAAGTTTACCAAAATCGGACCATGGGAACCTCACTAAAATCACGTTTCAAAATGGCGGCTTTTTTCCACCATATAAAAATTTTTGAAAAAAGACATTCAACTGCATTTTGTATCAATGTTTTTCGAGATATTGACTTTGGATTGCCGCCAATCATCGTTGGGTGATTGGTTATAAATTTTGACAGAGTTTACATTTTCGGCCGCCATCTTGGATCCGCCATATTGGATATAAATATTTTTTTTCAAATGTAAAGATGGTGTTGTGACACATCATTATGGACTAGATTTTTACCCTGAACACAATGCTGAAATCCGTTTTTGAAAATATGCATTCGTTAAAAAGATATGCTCAAATAAAAATTCATCCCTATACGTTTCTTATGGACGTTCAATTTTTTTAAAGATTTTTCAAGAATTATCTCTTATATCTCCGGTTATAATTATGGTATGTAGTTCGCTTTGGTCTTAAAATACTCAGTCATTTAACGGCTTTTATATGAGCAATTGATAATTAAAATCGGACGACTGCTGGACGAGCTATAAGGCTAAAATCGACACGAAAATCCATTTGTTAGAAATTTGTTTTTTGTCAAAGATTCATAGCGCAGGTCCTAAATGGATTAAAAAGCCTGTTCCCACCTCAAATTACTCAGAAGATTCTGGGCTTTCATATGAGCTATGGCTCATTAAAATCGGATTTACTTAATTTGAGTTATGAACCTTCATTTACCATAAAATCTGTTCACTTTCGGAAATTGTATATAATTAATGACTCATACATAGAAAACTAACAGAGATTCAAAACAGTTTTATGTTTTAATTAACTCAGTACATTATTGGCTTCCATTTAAGCTCTTAATCATTTAAATCGGTTGAGTTTGAGGTGAGATATAGACCTCAAACCATCATAAATATATTTTTTTCAAAATTTCATAATTATTTAAAGATTTGTATCTCAAGTCCCAAACATGGCCTGCAAGTTGGATTGGTTTTAGCGAATTTCCCCTATAGGGAATTAGCGAATTTCCCCTATAGGGAAGAAGCTATTACCGTAGGTCTCATGGTAAGACCTAAGCCCAAGACCATGATAACTTTTCGTTTTGGGGCCCCCAGAAGCAAAAAACACCATTCGTTTGAATTTATATATATATATATATATATTTATACAGGGTGTCTACTGACCGGGAAAACCGTAAATTCCGGGAATTGTCCGGAAATTTAGGATGGCCATGAAAAGTTCGGGAAATGTACGTGAATTTTGCTAAATGTCCTTAAATTATCGGCAAACTTGTTAAAAAGAGCAAAAACTTGTTATAAATAATTATTTTCTACTATACATTCCAACAGTGATTGATCTGTACATCCTTTAACTTAATAATCACTATTACGTTGTCATTCCCATCAAATACGATCTTGTTTTGTCTGTCGTCTACCGTCTGCAGTGAGATTGCGTCTTTATTGTCTTGCTATACGCTACCATAGGTCACGTTCACCTGCATCAACAACGAATCGCGTGAATCTCGCATTCACCTGCATCAGTCGCGAATCTCAATAATCAACAATGAAAACAAGTGCGGGTGAACGCGACCAATGTGACTGACATAAGCATAACCATAGACTAATAAAAGTCTATGGCATAACCAAACAACGAGATGAGATGTAGAACCAAGGAGGTTGTAGTATTGTTATACTGGAGGCATCACTCTTTAGTAAAACAGCGTGCCGGTTGTTTAGAACAAAATATCACAAAACTGGTACATCAGTTAGTACCAACCTTTGCAAAATACCTCAATTTCACCAACTTCCCAAAATTAATTGGCCTAAAATATCGTAATTAATTGGCCTAGAATGTTCCAAAGGCGAAGAAAACGTTCAATCACAAATAAGAAACAGATCAATATGATTCAACTCTCCAAAATGATTACTTTCAATTTTTGAATCAATTGAATCGACTCAAAGAACGGTACATCAGTTAGTACCAACAGCGGCACGCTTTCCAACGCAGTTTGTGAAGGCAGTGCTACCTCCAGTATTATCCTACAACCTCCTTGTGTAGAACAGATGATTACTGTTCCAAGTTCCAAGACGAGATGACAAGAAAGCAGACCTGAGACCTGAGATTGATGAGGTAAGTTAAACTGAGCTTATTAATAAATACGATCGTAAAATAATTTAAGTAATGAAAAAATGAAAAGTTCCGTTGTAATTGTGATGATTTCCAAAGTCAAGAAATATTTGTTTTAATATTAGAGAGAATATAAGGTTTCTAAACCTCTAAACTAAAACAGGGATCCGATAGCCATTTTGGCAGAACAAATTGTCGTATTCGTATTGATTGCAATCATTATCACAGGGCTTGTAACAGTTCTTGAGGTTGAAAAAAATAAAAAAAATAACCAAAATAACAAAAAAATAACTTAAATAGGAAAAATATAACCAAAAAATAACTTT
This sequence comes from Flexamia atlantica, assembly GCA_035578135.1. Lineage (NCBI taxonomy): Eukaryota > Metazoa > Arthropoda > Insecta > Hemiptera > Cicadellidae > Flexamia > Flexamia atlantica. Next base: position 50,889,303 of record JAQJVK010000005.1, on the reverse strand, counting down.
GAGTAAACCAAACATTTTGCTGAAAATTAGAAAACCGGCGTTATATTGGGGATATTAAAAATAAGTAGGCAATATAATTGTTTTACTTATAATTTTGGATTAGGTTAGTGATCATTAACAAGAAATAAAAAAGAAAAAAATGGAAAAAAGTCCTCCCCATCCTCCCCTTACTTTTTTCCATTTTTTTCTTTTTTTGTTAGCATTTATTTAGATAAAAAATACAAATACAAATATTCAAATATAAGTTTAAGTGTAATATTAAACTATTCATAAATAAAACTAAACATACTTTTTGAACTAGTTTATAAATTGTAATAAAAAGGGCTACATCCACTTTTAGCTTATCTCTTAAACATTATTCTTTTGTATTGGCTAATCCATAAATAAGACAATAACAAATTATTACATTAAATTTTTTCCAGAATAATGTTAACAAAAAATAGTCCAATCAATTTTAATAAAAGGGGCTACAAACAATTTAAGTCTATCTTTTAAACATGATTCCATAATGATTATTTAATAAAACATAATTTAAATTAAACCCAAAAACAAAGTTATAACATTAAGCTTTTCTCAGAATACTAATATTCCCTGAATTGTCTACCATAAAAAGGGCAAAGTAACAGTTTTAGTCTATCTCTAAACTTCTTTTGTTGGCTAATCCATAATCTCATGATTAGATCTAACAAAATCTAAATTAAACACAAAAACAAAGTAATAACATTAAACTTATCTCATAATATTCTAAACTGTAAATACCCTATCAGGTAATGCATTTTATGTGAATGAATTTCCATGAAAAGTACTGCATAGAGTGTTGGTCCTTCTCTCATAACATTTTTGTACATGAATCAAATTTTAACCTAAAAATAAATAAGGCAAGACTTCAAAGACAAACACAACTTTTAATTCTTATCCTTTTTTGGAAAAAAATTTGATATAAGGGTTGATTTCTTTTTTTCAACATTCTTTTGCAAACTGTCCAAGTTCTTTCTTTTTTCATTAACATCCTTATTGGCCTTGCTAACTCCCTCTATCATGGTTTGAGCAATTGCAATTTCAGTTAAGTCTTGCTTTTTTATTGCTTCTTTTAATCGTTGATTCGCTTCTTTTAAAAGCTTGTCCGCACTCTGCCTTTGGAGTTCTTCTTCACGTTTCAGTTTTTTTTTTAACTTTTCTTCCTCTTCAGCAATCAGTTTTCTTTTTTTGTTTAACTTTTTCTTCATTTCTTCTTCATCCGCTTTCCGTTCCATTTCTTCTTGCAAAAGTCTTTTTTCTTTGTCTCTCTTTTCTTTTTCTTGCTGTAAATAGCTATTATAGCTTTTGTAAGCAATACGAGCTAAAGATAATAATTCTTGTGTTATTTCAATTAAATAAGGCTTGTTGTCATACATCCTCAAAGTACTTTTGACGGTTATAAGCACATTCAAAGTTCTTTCACTCATTGATGCTCTGTCCCAAGTAAGGGTTCTGCCTGACGCAGAAAACCCCCTTTCAACATCAGCATTACCATGAGTGATGGATAATGCTGCTCTGATTACTTTAGATATATTTGGGAATTTTTCCTCTCCAGTTAAGTTGGTCATTTTTAAATACTGAGACCAATATTCATCAATAGCTTTTTCCTTTGATTTTGGTTCTTCTGACTCAATTTGAATGCATTTCCATTCATCGCAAATCAAATCAATTGGTATGGAAAATGGCATTGCCCTAGCTATTTCAACAATGTGTTTGCAGCTCTCTAAACTTGTTCTTTTATCAGGGTGGAGAAAAGACAGCGATTTCAATAATGGAGATGACAGTGATGATTTCTGGATTACATATTTGGCAGCCGCAATGTAGTGTTTGCGCACTTGCAGTAAGAAATATCTTTATCATTTATATTTTTCAGGGCATCACTTATTTCATCATTTAAAACAATGTCTTTCAAGTCAAGAAAATTCTTTGAGCAGAAAAAGTCATCTTGAGCCATATTTTCTTCTAGATGTTTAATGGCACTTGGCTTACAGATTCGGCCAACAATCTTTTTTAAAAGTGAAGTAAGAACAGGATATAACAAGTGAACCATTGGTTCTTCTTTTTGAAAAAATCCAGTCACACTAGTAAAGATATGTGCACTTGAAATTATAAAATGGATTTCAGCTTTAATTGTGGATTTCTTTAACAGCCTTACAATTTTATTATATCCTGGCCTTTTCATGAGATCTTGCTTCTTTTTTGGGACAAATTCTAAAAAGTACTCGAGTACTGCTGGCCATTGCTCTAAAATCCTTTTGGCACTCGGTTTTAAAGTTAACCACCTGCTTGAGCAGTGCTTTATAAAATGATGGTTGGGGAGGCTGCATTTTTTTTGGATCTCACTAAAATCCTCCCACCTTGATGGCCAGTCATTAAAGAATCTATGGATGGAAAAAACTAGTTCAGACACATCCTCACCTAATTCTAATAAACCTTTCAAAAATTCGTTATGAATTGTATGGATATTGCAGTATCCTATGTTTAAGAGCCCTTTATTTCTCTCAGTTATCATTTGGTCGTTGATAATTTTACTAACAGATTTATTCACATTAGGGCTGTCAGATCCCAAAATAATTAAGTTTGTAAATGGGAGAGATGCACGAATAATTGCTTCATTAATCTTTTCAGTAATAACTTGTGCTGTTGCATGGCCAATGAAGAAAGTTTCCAAATGTCTATAAACTACTCTGCCAAAGCTGTGAGACCAATACCTCACACCAATCTGAAGTTCTTTTTTTCCTGCTGCATTAGTAGTTTCATCATATACTAAACTGTAAAACGTCTCCTCCATATCTTTTTTTTGCTTGTCTCTAAAATATGGTCCAAGAGCATCAGTTATCAGGTAATGTGCCTTATTATTTCCAAGAGAAAAGTCTTGAACAATATCTTGACCAAACATTGCCTGAAAAAAATAAAAAGGTTACTTAATTGTATTTAATGGCTAGTAATTAATTTTGATCTAGGCCTTACTTAAATATATTTTTACTGCAAAAAACACTTTAAATCTAAACAAAAATGAATTTTACCAATGCTAAAATTAGAAATTCTATTTAGAATCATTAAAAATTGAAAAAATAAATTCAAATTAAAAAATTACTGTTATGCCTAAAAAATTCAAGAACAAATAATAAATTGTTCTCCAATAGTTTGGTAGATCATTTCAACTATTCAAATTACATCAAGGAAAATAAAATTTTACTTACTTGGAATGTTTCACTGAGTCCATTACATGAGGAAAATGAATAATCAGAAGCAACACATTTCAAACACCAGATGAGTTCAGCCGCAGTTGTACGGTCCCTAATATTAAACAATTTAACAGTTCCAACAGGAATTGGATCTCCGGAACCTGGAGCTGTTTCTTTGGCCACAATGTTCGGATCAGATAATGAAACAAGCCGCTGTTGATTAGAAGAAAGTTTATGCCGACACTCATCTTTATGTTTTTTTTTATTATAATGTTGACTAATGGATTGAAAACCTGTTGAGCCGAAATTTATGATTTTGTCACAGACTTTGCAAAACAGTTCTGAATCACTGTGCTGTTTTCCCCACTCCCCCACTTTGTGTCCATTACTGTCGGTTTTTTCCAACCAAGAGAGTTTAAATTTACATTTTCCCATTTCTGATGATTTTCACTAGATCTAAAAAGCAGAATCGTTATCATTAGGTTGCTTACAAACTATTTCAAGAAGTATGAGCGAATTCACACTGCTTGAAATAGTAATAAATCATGGTATACATTTGGAACTTAATTACATGATTTTGTAAATCTCTTATTCTTCACACAGAGAATGAGAGATTCAGAAAATATTACAATAATGCCTAAATATTTTTAAAGTTTGTTAACCAGCCAGAACAGCTAATTAATTAATTAATGTTGAAACTGGCTAGATTGACGCTAACTACAATCGGTAATAAACAGGCAAAATTTCCCCCTCAGTTCAGGTAGATAAGTAACATAAACCAAAAGTAAAAAGTCTATATTAATCAGTTGAACAATCTGTTGACATTAAATTGAATAAAAATACGTATAAAGTCACAGGTCTTATATATAGGCCTAGGGTACAAAGACAAGTAGTAAATCCATGACCACTTTTTGTTTATGTAACTATTCTTACCCCTCTTCATTGGGGGCATTTTATAAACATTTTACGAGTTTTATCCAAATTTATCATAACAAAATTCCCAAAAAAAATAAAAAAAAACCAAAATTCCAAAAAAAATAAAAAAAACCAAATTCCAAAAAAATAACAAAAAATAACCAAGAGCAAAAAAATAACAAAAAAATAAAAAAATAACCCGTTACAAGCCCTGTATCGATCTAGCCATTGATTGTGTTTACATTGACCGAGATTAAAATTTTTATTAGTAATTTGCTCTACTCTTTAACTGTAACATGATTGGAATTTCTTCAACAATTATTATTATGACTTAATTGTTTTAATAAGAAATAAGTAAGTCTAGGCCTCTGTCTTTTATCAGTTGTCTAAACTTATGCTGTTTTTTATTAATAATTAATCATTGTCATCAAACAATTTTTTTTTGAAATTAAGTTCAGAAAATAAGTTACTTCATGTAAGGTTAGGTTTATTTGAGGTTAGATAATGGAATTTCATGTTACTTAGGCTGAGTTAGTTTGTGTAGTTACATCTCTTCAATTTGAATATACATTATAGGCCTATTCAGTTATGATAGATTAGGCTATGTTCGGGTATTCAAATTAATCGGGAAAGCGAGCTGAACGAGAATATGCAAGGTTTTTTTAAGATCCGATGAAACATAACTGAGTTAAGCCCAGAAAACTGTTGGAAAACTTTTTTTCGGAAATTGGTCATGTGGATATTCAAATTAATCGGGAAAGCGAGCTGAACAAGAATTTGCAAGGTTTTTTAAGATCCGATGAAACATAACTTTGTTAAGCCCGGAAAACTGTTGGAAAACTGTTTTTCGGAAATTGTACATGCGGGTATTCAAATTAATCGGGAAAGCGAGCTGAACAAGAATATGCAAGGTTTTTTAAGATCCGATGAAAAATAAAACTAAGTTAAGCCCAGAAAACGTCGAACAACTTTTTTTCGGAAATTGATCATGTGGGTATTCAAATTAATTGGGAAAGCGAGCTGAACAAGGATATGCATGAATTTCAAGATCCAATGAAAAATAACTGAGTAAAGCCTGGAAAAGGGTAACTTACTTATACGTTTGATTAGGTTAGGTTAGGTTACTTAATACTTACCTAAACAAACTAAACCTTACCTAACCTAACTTTTTACTAATTTTTCAAATATTGATTAACACTTTGGAAAACAAATCGTACTAACATTTTTGCCCACAGATTTTCTTAGACGTGTGTTGTATTTTTAGGTTCGCTAACCATGAAGCATGTAAGAGGAAAATGTAAATATCAAAAAGATTGGGAGGCACTTTATCCTTGGCTGCAACCCGTTAAAGATGATATTTACTTGGGTAAATGTACAATTTGTTCAACCACATTTACTGTTGACAGCATGGGAAAAACAGCAGATATAAGTCATTCTAAAGGGAAGAAACATATTAATATGGAGAAAAATGTCAAAAAATCAGCCCCTATTAATATATGGCTTAAGCCTACCCCATCGAACAGTAGTGAAGTTCAAGATTTTTCACAGTCCTCAACTCCAAGTTTGGGTCAAACCATCATACAGGAGTTGTCTTCTGTTAACCAAGAAGAAACAATGGTTCCACCTTAAAGTTTACTCTCATCATCGGAGCAGATAAATAAATTTTTATAGAGAGATGAAGTAACCAAAGCCGAAATACTGTGGGCTTGCCAAACAGTAATGAATCACAGCTCAATCCGAGCTGCATCAAATTATACTAATTTATTTCCACATATGTTTACTGATAGTGAGATAGCTAAGAAAATAAAGTTACAAAAAGATAAACTCTCGTATATGATCGTTTATGGTCTTGCACCTTATTTCAAAGGCACCCTAGAAGCAATTATCAAAGCCAGCGATTTTTTAGTCTTAGGATTTGATGAAAGTTTCAATAAAGTTTCAAATAAACAACAAATGGATTTAGGGGTTAGATTTTGGAATCCCATTGAAAATAAAGTTAACACCAGGTTTTTATCGTCAGTTTTTTTACATAATACTACAAGTGAAGATCTCTTGCATGCAATGAGGGATAATATTAAGGAGGACTACATAGGAAAAGTTATTCAGTTGTCTATGGACGGCCCTAATGTAAATTTTAAATTGAAAAGACTGTTTCAAGAGGAAATTCAGTGTGAACCAGGATCACCACAGCTGTTAGATATTGGGTCTTGTGGTCTGCATACCCTCCACAACGCAGTTAAAACTGGATTTAAAAAAACCGACTGGGAACTATTAGGTTTTTTCAGGGCGGTTTCTAATTTATTTCACTAAGCTCCTGGAAGGCGTGGGGACTTTACAAGAATAACAGGGTCCACAGTATTTCCATGGACAGTGTGTTCAGTCCGTTGGGTGGAAAATGGAAAAGTAGCAAGAAGGGTTAAAGATATACTACCAAATCTGCACAAATATGTTAATGAAGTGAAAGGAACTGATAGAGAACCATCTTGTACTAGTTTCTTTGTAGTGTGTAAACATTTAAGGGACAATTTATTGTTGGCGAAAATTGCCTTTTTTGAAAGTATCTGTGATGAAGTTGAACCCTTTCTGACAGAATTTCAGTCAGACAATCCTTTAACTCCATTTCTTTATGAAAGATTAACATTGCTAGTAAAGTCTGCCATGTCAAAGATAGTAAAGCCTGAGGTGATGAACAGCTGTGAGCTCTCAAAAATTGATGTTTTCAAAAAAACTGATGGGGTTTTTGAAAATCTTTTACCAATAAAGAAAATTGAATTAGGATATGGCACACGAGCTGCACTTAAAATGTGCCAGAATCTCTCTGAAAAAGAAATTTTACATTTTAGAAGATCTTGCCGGACAGTTTTAATGCACTTCATAGAAAGGTTAATGGACAAGAGCCCGCTAAAGTATACTCTCACTAAATCTATAACTTTCTTAAACCCTTATACTATAGTTAAGGTAGAAACAACTGACTTGCTGAAAAGTGCCTTAAATATAATGTTACAAGCAAACATACTGTCTCCCAGACAGTGCGAACAAGCTGACAGAGAATATAAAGAGTTATTCTCTTCACCTGCTGTCATAAAACGAATGAAATGTTATTCTAAGAGTGATACAAGATTAGATGATTTCTGGTATGACCTGATAGGCAAGAAAGAGGAATATTCCCATCTGTTCAAAGTTGTAAAAATTTTATTAAATCTTTCTCATGGAAATGCAAATATAGAAAGAGGTTTTTCCATTAACAAGGAAATAATAGTTGAAAACCTGAAGGAGAGCAGCCTTATCGCACAAAGGCTAATTTACGACTCTTTGACTCCTTTGGGAAGTGTCGAAAATCTACAAATTGACTCAAAATTGCTTCATGCAGTGAGAAACTCCAGTTCAAGATATAGAGAAGCTCTAGAAAACATGAAAGCTAAGAATGCCTGTAAGTTAAAGGAAGACGAGGAGAAGAAAAAAGCTAAATTACAGCTAAAAGAACTTGAAGATAGAAAAAGGAAGCTGTTAGAAGAAGCTTCTGTTTTAGAGGAGCAAGCGAAAGAAATTAAGAAGAGACAATTATAGATAAACATAGTAAATATATTCAGACACAATTATTCTGCCTGTTATAAAATTTAGGTTTTTAAAATAGTATGACTAATCTAATTACTTTGATTAGACCTTATATTAATTTGGTGTTGATTATATATTTTTATCTTATGTATGAGAATAATGACATATGTAACGGATGTGATGTAATTGTGAAATAGAGAAGCTCAAGTAACAGAATGAAAGTTTAAATTGCCAGTACATTAAAACAAGGGTAAGAAAAATATCAAGTTACAGTTCAAGATGAAAGAAAAAGGAAACTTTTAGAAGCTTTAGTGAAAGCAATAAAGAAGAGACAATCATAGACAAATATTAAGTTAAAGTAGTAACAATTTTCAGATAGCTACAGTTGAATACGTAAGTAAGTTTTTATAAAAAAAATTTTATCTTTTAAATAAGTTAATGACCCATTTAATTAATTTCAATAGACTTTGAATTAATTTGGTGTTGAATATATTTTTATTTTTCTTATGAATAACTATAGTCTAAAATGTCATATGTAATGGATGTTACATAATTTTAAACAGGCAAAACAATTAATTTTAAAGGTATAACAATTTAATGTTAAATAAACATGTAGGTCAAGTATATTTTGTGCTTAATTTGCCTTGCTCTTGCTTGTAATTAATCTGTTTTTTTAATAAATAAATAATTATAAAATTGTGGGTTAATCAAACATATTTTATTTGCTCATTAAATAAAATATATAATTTTAATTACATTTACGGTACTTATCTCTTCATTAAATATATGTACTTAAATTTTACAGAAAATGTCCTTAAATGTACGGGAAATGTCCATGAATTTTTCATTTAAAATATAATAGACACCCTGATATATATATATCTATATATCTATATATCTATGTGTCTGTAAGCACGATAGCGGCCGTAAAAATGGTCCGATCTTTATGAAATTTGGTACAGACGTGTAAAGTGGTAATCAATTGGACGAGTTCGTAAACCAGCCTGATCGGACCACCAGAAGGGGGGTTAAAGGGGGATAAACCCCCCCAAAAATGGGGTTTTTGTGTTTTTTACACAGAAAAATTTAAGTGGTCCAATTTTGGATTTCACCATTGAATTCAGCTTGAAAAAACAAACAATTTAGTATTTTAAATCATAGCTCTATGTCCATTGGTTACCTAGATATTGAAAGTGGTAAACACAGTACATTGTCCCAATGTTAACCTTATGGGAAATAAGTAAAATTCTATATCTCGCTTATTTCTCAACATATCTTGATAAAACTTGGTAAATGGCTTCTTCTAGTTCAGAGCTACTAAATATTGAATTTAAACCACCCAATTTTAATATACCTGTAGCAGCAAACGTGCATACTCATTCCCCATGTTATTCTTATGGAGCTTACAAAAACATGTCAAATCTCGCTATGTTGGATTGAAATATGTTGTTTTGCATTTGAAATTTGCTGAGTATGCAGGTCTGCTGCAACGGGGGTATTGAAACATGCGCTGATCTACTAGCTTTCATTTGACGTATTGATAATTGAAATCTGACAAAAGTAGGATGAGTTATATTCGTTTATATCATCTTTGACAAAAAATAAATTTCTAAAAAATCGATTTTTGTGTCGATTTTAGCCTTATAGCCCGTCCAGCAGTCGTCCGATTTTAATGATCAATAGCTCATATAAAAGCCGTTAAATGACTGAGTATTTTAAGACCAAAGCGAACTACATACCTTCATTAAAACCGGAGATATAAGAGATAATTCTTGAAAAATCTTTAAAAAAATCAAACGTCCATAAGAAATGTATAGAGATGAATTTTTATTTGAGCATATCTTTTTAACGAATGCATATTTTCAAAAACGGATTTCAGCATTGTGTTCAGGGTAAAAATCTAGTCCATAATGATGTGTAACAACACCATCTTTACATTTGAAAAAAATATTTATATCCAATATGGGGGATCCAAGATGGCAGCCGAAAATGTAAACTCTGTCAAAATTTATAACCGATCACCCAATGATGATTGGCGACAATCCAAAGTGAATATCCCGAAAAACATTGATACAAAATGCTGCTGAATGTCTTTTTTCAAAAATTTTTGTATGGTGGGAAAAGCCGCCATTTTGAAACGTGATTTTAGTTAGGTTCCCATGGTCCGATTTTGGTTAACTTTGGATATGTTGAAATTCATATTTTTTAAAGTAGAATTGCATCAAAAACCGTTTTCTTGCAGTTTTTTTGAGGTTCCCCATGTTACTTTTCGTAGAATGACTGGCCTATTAAATTTATTAAACTATTTGGTTACCAACAGCTGTTCTTGCTTCTTCACTGTGTAGTATCCGCATCCGTTTATATTTAAATTGGGTGTATTCATTTGAATACTTCTATAGCCTAGAATCATTCTTCCAGGTTAACATTAAATTTTTAAGTCCAAAGGGTACAATTTTAGAGATTTCAAGAAGCAAAAATTGACCTTTTTAACCATTAGCTTCATTTAGTCTATTTGAGAGGTTACACTGTTACAGGCAATGGCAACCTATATTTCTGTGTCAAGTTCTACGTGTCAGACCCCAGCAAGCTGCAGGAGGAGTACACGAGGTACCACTTCTACCTGCAGATCCGCAAAGACATCATGACCGGTCGGCTGCTGCTGCCGCCCAGCACGGCGTGTCTGCTGGCCAGCTACACTGTGCAGTGTGAGTAACTAACTACATTATTTCACGAGGTACCACTTCTACCTACAGATCCGCAAAGACATCATGACCGGTCGGCTGCTGCTGCCGCCCAGCACGGCGTGTCTGCTGGCCAGCTACACTGTGCAGTGTGAGTAACTAACTACATTACTTCACGAGGTACCACTTCTACTTGCAGATCCGCAAAGACATCGTGACCGGTCGGCTGCTGCTGCAGCGTAGCACGGCGTGTCTGCTGGCCAGCTACACCGTGCAGTGTGAGTAACTAACTACATTACTTCACGAGGTACCACTTCTACTTGCAGATCCGCAAAGACATCGTGACCGGTCGGCTGCTGCTGCAGCGTAGCACGGCGTGTCTGCTGGCCAGCTACACCGTGCAGTGTGAGTAACTAACTACATTACTTCACGAGGTACCACTTCTACTTGCAGATCCGCAAAGACATCGTGACCGGTCGGCTGGTGCTGCAGCCTAGCACGGCGTGTCTGCTGGCCAGCTACACCGTGCAGTGTGAGTAACTAACTACATTACTTCACGAGGTACCACTTCTACCTGCAGATCCGCAAAGACATCGTGACCGGTCGGCTGCTGCTGCAGCCTAGCACGGCGTGTCTGCTGGCCAGCTACACCGTGCAGTGTGAGTAACTAACTACATTACTTCACGAGGTACCACTTCTACCTGCAGATCCGCAAAGACATCATAACCGGTCGGCTGCTGCTGCCACCCAGCACGGTGTGTCTGCTGGCCAGCTACACTGTCCAGTGTGAATAAATGTAGTAATGTTTTTGAGATGTATTGTTATTTCTCAGATTATCTGTCCGGTGTGCAGCTCGTGACCAACTTGGTTCATTGTTGGCTTGTTTGTGTAGCTGAGCTCGGTGATTACAACCCTGAGGAGCACGGGCCAAGGTATCTGTCCGGGCTGCAGCTCGTGCCCAACCAGACGGACGAGATGGAGAAGAAGATAGCTGAACTGCACAAACTGCACAAGTAAGCAAGGAAGATACGAGTTACTCATCTGTTTGCTATTTTGAAATTAAATTAAAATCTAGGTTAACAAACAGTGTAAGCTCTGAACTTGCATGGAATAGTTGAAAAATTATCATTGAAAAGTTTAAATTAAATCTTCAACTTATTTTAAAAAACAAAAGAGACATCGTTTACAGTCTTTAATTTAGTGTTAGGGACAAGTGATGATCAGCCAATTTTAATTTCAAACTGTTGAATCAGCATGTTTTTTTTCTATATATTATTGTATGAAGGACCTAGATATGCCCTTTTATCACTAACCAAAAGTCAAATGATCACCTATGTCTCTGTACATTTTTTGTCTTTAGTTTTAACTTTGATTACTAGTCATTCAGCTTTACAAAAATATTGGTAACCAATAACCATAACATTGTAATGATTGAATTTGGATTACATGATGAAAGGCATATTTGAACAGGGGCCAGACACCAGCTGACGCGGAGTTCAACTTCCTCGACCATGCCAAGCGACTGGAGATGTACGGGGTGGACCTTCACAAGGCCAGGGTCAGTTACTACCATTGATAAGGTTACAGAGAAAACGATTGGTTGTTACTGAACATCTGTTCAAAGTTCCTTTTAACAAATCGTTCATTGGTCATCAACAATGAAAAATAGAACAGACAAAACTCTATTAGCAAATTTCCCATATAGGGAAGAAGCTGTTACCGTAGTATAGTACTCATGGTAAGACCTAAGCCCAAGACTAGGTGCAGATCAGTCCGATAACTTTGATAACTTTTCGTTTGGAGCCCCCAGAAGCAAAAAACACCATTCGTTCAAATTTATATATACATATATGTCTGTTAACAAGATAGCAGCCGTAAATATGGTACGATCTTCATGAAATTTGGTACACACATGTAAAGTGGTAATCACTTGGAAAAGTTTGTAAACCAGCCCGATTGGACCACTGGAAAGGGGGGGGGGGGGGGGGGTAAAAGGGGATAAACTACGCTAAAATGGTTTTTTTGAGTTTTTTTTTAATAGAAAAATAAAAATAATCCAATTTTTATTAGCACCATTAAATTCAGCTCTAAAAAAAATTTGGTATTTTGAATCATTGCTCTATTTCCATTGGTTATTGAGATATTGAAACTTGTAAACACAGTTTGTTGACTCAATGTAAACCTGAATTTCTGTAGACATATAGCGCGATCGCCGGCGGTAAATTTGTTTTGCAGTAGTTGGTACGACTCCTTGGGAGGGCATATCGGTAGTGGTGGCATAGCTGACTTGCCGTAGTGCAGCATTGGAAAGCGCTTTTCGTGTACCTGCAAGGCTACGTTTTCGGATTTTTGAAAAATGGCATTTCATGAACAGCACACGAACATTGTTCTTGTTTTACTTTAAAAATCACCCAGTAAGACTCTTGAGTTGTTAATTCAAGCTTATGGAGAAGAGATGACTTGCAGGTACACGAAAAGTGCTTTCCAATGCTGCACTATGGCAAGTCAGCTATGCCACCACTACCGATATTCCCTCCGCAGGAGTCGTACCAACTACTGCAAGACAAATTTCCCGCTGGCGATCGCGCTATATGTCTACAAATATTCATTCCGGGAACTTTTTGACTGTACCTCGTATTCATGGCTAAACTTATTATGTTAGAATATAATATATGAATTAAATAATATTTAATACTGTAACAACAATAATTTATTGCAGTCATCCTAAAATGAGTTGCATTTCTAAACTTTGGTGAAGAAAATAATGTACAGTTTAAGAAAATTAGAAGAAGAAAGATCAGAAATTAAGATGGAGTAAAGAGAAAGAAAGAAACAGCTACCTCTCTCACTCTCCTTATCAGTGGCCAGGGAGGGGGGGGTAGAGGTTGTTTACTTCAACTAAGCCTCTGTCTCTTTTTTTGTCATTGTCTGACTCGTGCGTGGGTGCGCATGTCAGAGAGCTGAGGTAATTAGGAGATAAGGAATCCTTACTACAAAATGCAAAAATACAAACTATTTTTCATAGAACTATAAATTAGGCTCATATTTTTTGTCTTATTTTTATAAATAAAATGAGACCAAAATGAAACTTGTATGATATACCGTTTAAGAGATAAACCATTATAAATAGTAGACTTAAATGCTGTATTTCGTGGTTCTCCAAGGTCAACTAAATATAGCTCCGATTTCCGTCTAAATGAAGATAATACTTCTTGTTACATGCCAATGTCCTTCCTTATCACTAGGGAATATTTTTTGTTTGTTTTTCGTGGGAGGGAGACACTCTTCCGGTTTAATGTGTCCAAAAATAGATCGCAACAATTATCTTTCCGATAAGAATTCTCTTATCAAAAGCTCGGCTCGAGTATCGAGCTTTTTTGAAAAAAGTCGAGCCGAGCCGAATACTGGAAAGCTCGACCTAAAAAGCTCGACCGTTAGAATACTCGCACACCCCTACTTATTTATTAATATCTCTTGATAAAACTTGGCACATGGCTTTTTCTAGTTCAGATCTATTAATTATTGAATTAAAACCACCCAGTTTTAACATACCTGTTGCAGCAAACCTGTATACTCATATCCCATGTTATTCTTATGGAGCTTCCAAAAAATGTAGTATCTTGCTATCTTGGATTGAATTATGCCCTTTTGAAATTTGCTGAGTATGCAGGTCTACTGCATCATTCAGTTCACTACGAATAGTTGTGTAAAAATTCAAGTTGAGTGTGTATCAAGGAAATGAAATTTTTCATAACCTGCTATAAATGGTGAAACTAATTTTACAATTTAAATTTATCTCTCATTTTATGTACAATTGTTTGTTTATGGTGCCTGAAATGATCGAAGCTGCTGAGTGGATCTCTAATTTCCAGAACTGAAATAATATTTTGTTTAATTCTTTTAGGATGTTAGTGGCAAAGAATTGCAGTTGGGAGTGACATCGGTTGGATTAGTTGTCTTCCAGAACGGAGTGAGGATTAACATATTCTCCTGGGGGAAAATTGTTAAGATATCCTTCAAAAGGAAGCAGTTCTTTATTCAGCTCAGGAGGGAACAGGTTTGTCTGATATAAATTAGATAAGAGATAGGACAAATCTGATATAAAAGCTACCGTAATTTAACTTTCTTTGGATTATTTAAGTTTGAGAACTGATTTTGTTGCCTAAGCCAGATAACTTGGGACACGGATTAGGGCTGTATGTCATGCTAAGTTTATTTATTATAATATATACAACAATGTAAGGCTTTAAATTTCTGTGATTATTTTCTGTATAATTTTAAATACCATTGAGATTAACATTTTGAATATTCAAGTAGTTCTCTTTTACAAAACTTCTTTATCTCTTACAGTGGCTTTGGTTTAAAACGCTGAACAAGATTTATTGAGTCTAGATAAACTATTATTTACTACACAGACTCTTTATAACTGAACACACATACATTTGAAGAATATTAATTTTAAAAAACTGTATCCAGAGCGAAAATTATGACACACTGTTGGGCTTCAATGTGGTGACATACCGGTCGTGCAAGAACCTGTGGAAGTCGTGTGTCGAGCACCACACGTTCTTCCGACTGCACTCACCGCAGACGTCTCGCGGCCGCCGCTTCCTCTCGCTCGGCTCTAAGTTCTCGTACTCGGGCCGGACGCAGTGTCAGACACTGGAGGACACTCGGAGCTCCCAGCGCACGGTCGACCGCACCTTCGTCCGCAGCCCCACCAAGCGGGTCGGCCGCCAGACGGTGAGTCCTCCCTCACAAAGATAAAATCATGAGTGTTTTACATCCCCTAAATTTTTTTATAATAATAATGTGAGATAGTCCTTTTTCAAAATCATCCAAGTAATAATTTTTTTGTGCTGAAGGGGTTGTTAAAATAACTTATTGCCAAGCGTTTCAAGCTACAGAGGATAAAATGTGCCTCTTGCTTGATGAAATATGAGCATAGAACTAGGAAGAACTTAAAGAGAGAGCGTCACTCCTACATTTCACCTGCCAAAGTCTCTATGAACTTGCTTTTTGTAAAATCTTTTTGTCCTATGTTAATTTATTCCAGGTCTTCCAGTAAGCTAAGACCTTATTAGCTACTGCCCTTACCCCCCCCCCTGCCCTTATTAGCTGACCTTATTTTGGCTTTGCTAGCTTATTAGTGCTGGTTTATATCAGGGCTTAGAGGTTATTCATCCTCTCCATAAACTTATGTTAAAAATTTCTTGTCTGCAAATATGTAGGGAATTTTGGTAAACAAATGCAGAGAACTAATGGTTGGGACTGATCAATGAGTTGGTAGGTCGTGGCCATGACACCATCACGAACATAAGATGACCAGTGTGGGCGCAAGGGAGCCCCGGCTGGCTTGGGGCGAGCAGACCACACATTTCTCAGATGAGTAAGTTACCAGTATCATAGTCTGTTGTGGTAGCTTATGTGTTGTTATACTGTTGGTTATGATTGGTTGGTTTTGTGCAGGTGCCACAGCCCAGTGGGCTGAAAGCAGGCGGAGGGCCGTCGGTGTCGCTGCGGCCGTCACGCCCTCACGACCACAAGGTGACTAGTGTGGGCGCAAGGGAGCCTCGGCTGGCCTGGGGCGAGCAGACCACACATATCTCAGATGAGTAAGTTACCAGTATCATAGTCTGTTGTGGTAGCTTATGTGTTGTTATTGGCTTCTTGCACATCTGTGATATCAGAATCCAGATTGTCTGTTTTTTTCTAGCTCAATTCAGCTGTGTAATCAAAATTTAGGTTATTTTACAGATTTTTGGGGGTTCATCCCCACTTACCCCTTCTTTCGATGTTCTGATCGAGCTCATCTGATTAATTAGCACTTTTTCTTTTCCAAATTTTGTTAAGATAGGACCATTTTTATGACAGCTATTGTGCTGGTAGACACATAATAAATGGATGGATTGTAAGGTGCCTTTTTTGGAGGGGGGTAAAAAGTAAACGACTACACTGGTAAACAAACGCTGGGAAACTCACCCGTACGTCTAGGTTCCTTAGGCCTATAGGTTAGGCCTAGTACCAGCCCAATGTGCACATCACTGAATTATCACTTTACGAAATGTTTTGGGTAATAACACATTTACCAAATCACTGTACGCCATAAAACCACTTTAATTACGATGACAATGACAGTTATAAATTACAATAGACCACTAAACACTTTGTTTTGTCTTGCATCACCCGAACATAACCCCGTAGCGTTTGTTGACAATCATTGAGGGTAGCCATCTTGAGGCTTCTTTTCTCCGACTGGCTACCCAGCGATCAGCTGTCTCTTACATCACGGGATGAACAGCTGATCACCCCTACTTTGGGAAATCCAGGAGGGGAGAGGACCCGGACTGGGCTCCTCGTGGCGATTATTCGTTGACCAGCAGCCGAGACGTACACGACTCGAGACACGACGCTCGATGCGACGACGGTCAAACACGATATGGAGGTACGATTCCCTCGCCATTTACGTTTCGTTGTTTAACGTTTAGCTTTACTAACACGTTTATCGACCCGACTCACGGGAATATTCCGATAGAGACGAAATTACGGACTTTTAGACGACTTTACGTCCTCACGAACCTGTCCGAGTTTGTCGTAGGCGATTATTCTCGAATAGACGCATAGATTAATTCACGTTCTTGTTAGGCCTAGCCTTTCTCACCTTTACGAAAATACCGTAGCATTAAATACTAGACGATTTAGTCACATTTACTCAGTGCAGTAACTTAATTTTTCGTCTACTCCGTACTTGCACTCACGTCGCGACAAGTCACGGAGCACGTGCTACGCCACGGCAACCCAATTAATAAACTATTAATTGGGTGACGCACTGAGCGGTTACGAACAACGTTTGGTTAGGCCTTACGCCTACGAATAAACCCCGGAAAGATTTAATTATATTTTTCACGATTTCCGTGAAGAGTCACGGGTCACGCTACGGCTTTAAGCCTAGCCCGTGGTAACCCAAAACGGTTGGGTGGAGCCTCTTGTTCATTGTAACCCTTTAGCAAGCGAGGGTGTGAGCAGGGGCTAACGTTAGAGCGATTCTTCGCGCGACTTAGATGTTCCGTATCTCTAGGCAAAATTATTCACTTTCACGAGGGCGAGGATGAGGCAACTCGTTCTTTGAACTGTATCGTTGCATCCGGTTGCTCTGAGCCCTGCGTGAAGTAGTTGCGAGAGTTTCCCTACGATTATTTTCTTCCGAACTTGAAACGAACCCTGGAATTAGCTCCTTCTGAGCGATTCCAAGGCATTCTCACGGTGACGGATTTCTCGGGGTAGGAGATCACGTGGGTATTTCCTTTGACCCCCGAAAATTACGTCACAGGATAAACATTTAAAAATTTGAAAGGAAGGCGTTTTTGGTCTCTTGGGCCCCAAAATTAAAAGTTATCTTGTTCTTGGATTTTGATCTTCTTGATTTTGATCAAGCTAGTAAGAGTTAGTTGAATTACTTGATGGTTGTGCAGAGAGGGAGGGTTCCTTGAGCGAGTGGAGGAGCCTCACGCAGCTTTCACCCCCGGGATGCCTGCCCGCACCATCACGTACGCGGACGACGAGACTGATAGTGATAGACTGTTTGAGACACCGCTGTACAGTGACCAGCTGCCGCCAGTGCAGGTGACCAATCGACACATCCACTTTGATTTTATTTTTAAATAAACATTAGTGTTGGCTACATTTAATTTTAATTACATGATCATACATGGTGCTTTCCTTTTTTGGAAATTATTATCAGTTTTACTTTATACTGTTGTCATGCTAGTTCGAAATGATTTTATTAGGATTACTTTCTTTATTCAATGAAAACGTGCAGTGACAATATTCTTATTCTTTTTAATAAAAAGGCTGTAGGCCAGCATCAAATTTCATTAAATTTAGAAATGGGTCTATCGGATCACAGGGCACAACAATAAAAAAGTGAGGATCAGGTTCATAGATGTTGATTAAGAAAACAAATGTTACCATCTCTCAGAATTCGGTGAAAACTTACGCCTATATTTAGCTCTAACCTTGCACTTTACAACTTCAGATTTGTATTAACAGTTTATATTGTGTATTGGCACTATGGTCGTTGTGATTAAGTGTGGCTTTTTAATGATAATAACCATTGTTATGACTCTCATAGTTTTTTGGATGTATTTGTTCACCTATTAATTTTTTATCTTAATTTCTTGTAGTAGGTAAAAATTGAATTTTAATTTTAACCTACTAAAAATTATTAGGCCTCCATAGAAAGTTATAATTTTCATCTATTAATTTTTTATTTAATTTTTTGATTCAGCTATGGTTGTATTTAATTAATGCGAAGCTTAATAACGGTAGTTATTTTTGGCCCGACCTGATTTTGGCCCGAGACCTGAAAGCCAAAATTATAGGCCTGACCTGACCCGACCCTAACTTAAAAAGTCTGGCCTGCAGACCCCTAACGTACTTAGGCTAAGTTTAACTGAATTACTTCCACAATATCCGCTTGGAAAACTTTACATCAAAACTCCAAATAGACTTAAGAACAATGTAAACTTTTCTCTTTATAAAAATAAATTGGAGGAATTCCTTGTGAACAAGGCCTACTATAGCATTGAAGAGTATTTGACTGATGGTATTACTGAATTTACTAGAGATTTTCAAATATTTGTTTTATCGGTTGAAAATTACTAAGTAGGGAGGTTAAGTAGGCTAAGTATGTTATTGTTTTATTTAAATAATGGACAATGTCACCTGTTTTCCCAGCTGTGCTGGATTGATGAAAATGTATTTTTGTGACAAATTAAGATTCTGATTCTATTGTGCGTACAAACTGTTAACACAGTAGACAGTCGCACAATGCACACAACATTTCAGTTGTATAATTTAAAATTTTAATTTAAATATCTATATGCTTATGTAATTTGAAATATTTTTAATAGCAATAAAGTTATTATTATTATTATTATTATTATAAAAAAAATTCAAATTAGTAGCCTAAATAAAGTGTTTTGACAGATAATAGAAAATAATTTGTGATTGTAATTTGTCTGGAGATAAATTTGGTTTACATTTTTTTACCACTGGACTGTTTGAAGGCGAATCAATAATCTTTACAGTAAGCTTTTATAGCTCAAGGTTAAACTCAGTTTTAACATATAAAAAGATTTCACTTTGTCTTGTGACTGGATATTTGGTTGTTTGCAGACGGAGGAGGGGCTGGTGTCCATCAGGATGAGGCCGGACGAGCAAGGCAGGTTCGGGTTCAATGTGAAGGGGGGGAGTGACCTGAACATGCCGATCCTGGTGTCGCGGGTGGCGCCCAACACCCCCGCCGACACTTGCTACCCCAAGCTCAGTGAGGGCGACCAGGTACGACCACTGCGCCACCTTACAGTTTGGCATATTATTTTATAAAGAAGTTTGGCAGTTCAATAATGTCCGTGATACAAGGACAGAGAGAGGTTTTAATCTTTGTTCAATAAAAATAGGTGGTCTAATAAAGGGATTGTTTACTATCTCCCTTCCACTACCTCTCAAAGATAAAATGTGTTGTGTTGCATTGTGCAGGTATTGCTGATCAACGGTGTGGATGTGAGCCACATGCAACACGACCAAGTGGTGAACCTGATCCGAGCTGCACGCGACTCTCGGCTGGGAGAACTCATTCTTACAGTCAGGCCTAATGGTAAAAGTTTGGCGATTATTGTTCTGAGGTTTATTGTAAAATATTACATCTGAAATAAACTTGTTGCTTAAATTTATATGAAGCTCTCGAGACCTGGGTTCAGTTTTCCTTTTCACATATTGGCTGACACAAATATATTAACTACTAAGACTTTTATTTAAGTCTAGAGGAGTGTGTTTTACAAATGTAGTTTAAGGTTATTTTCCTTGGTCCACGGCAGAAAAAGTTGTATCGCCGTCGTTTTATTGGGTGTTTTGATGAAGATTTGATTTAAATTTAAAAAAAAATGAGTTTAAAAAGTTATTTTTTATGTTTAACACCTCACTGTGAAACATTAGGCCATCAAGCATTGTTTTTTGTGCATGATCAGCTGGATAGTTTTTTTATGATACTGTCATGATGCGTATTTAATGTATTTAGTTAAAAATGTCCCTCTAAAATTAGCACTAAAATCAAATAATCAAATTATTTTTTCCTCAAACTGGGATTTTTAATGGTTATTGTCAACAAATCTATTATTTTACATTAGACTCTAAAATTCTAGCTGTTGTAATACGGACTTTGGAAAATGCGGACTGTTCATTGGGATATTTTTTATATTGAATTAAATTGAAAATATGTTTTGTCTTATAACTGATGTATAAGGTATCCATAAAAACATTTCATGACACCGGGATGTGATTTCTTACATCCAAACTAAGCAAAAAGTTTATTGTCCTAAAAGCATATTTACCCAGGTATCTGCCATTTTGCATTTTCATAATTTATTTATGTAACTATTATCACCCAAGTTTTTATCAGATTTTTTAAAAACTAGGTATGTCCCTATAATTAGCTGAGGTCAGTTAGTGAAAAAATGATCATCATGATCGAATGGTAAATTTCAAAATGTCATCTGTTTAAAATCTTTAAATTAAAATCCTGGAAAAACTGAGTTTTACAAAACGTTATAAAGAATAAGAGTTTTTATCAAATTTAATTTCCAATCTTTGTCACAAAAATTGGTTTATAGATAACTGAGTTATGGTTGAATTTAGGCAAGAAGGCAGCGTAATTTAGAACAAAGCAGCCCATTGTTGCGCCGAGCCATGTGCTGCCTCTTTAAGTTAATTCGAATATAACTAAGTTATTTATGAACCGATTTTGATAACTTTGGTGTGATTAGATTTTAAATGAGATTTACCAAATATTGCTATTGGACTAAACATAATTATGGACTCCAAAAAAAAAGCTTTTCAGCATCCGGATTGGCCCTCTACACATTTGTCCTGATTTTGATTTTCTTCTGTAGCTAGTCTATTTTACAAGTCGAGGCTGCCTCAAAACAATAATTTATTCTGTGGCTAATTAATCAGGTGTAGTTTAATTTCTTTCCTCTGGTATACGGAAACAATTTTTATGAGAAAAATGTTCATTAGAACCCGAAATGTGTACTGTATTGTTGGTAGCCGTGTACGAGGCAGACAACCTGGAGGAGGAGCCGGCGTACCAATACGTGCCGGACACGGAAGCGGCGGCGGCAGTGGCGGCCGGCAGCGACCCGCTGGGCCAGTCCATGCTGCTGCTGGCCGACGGGCTGGCTAGCGGCGCGCTCCTGCAGCAGTTCGACAAGCTCTACCGCAAGAAGCCGGGCATGAGCACCGCCGACGCCAAGCGGCCCGAGAACCAGCTCAAGAACCGCTACCGCGACATATCACCTTGTAAGTTGATGGCATCGATGAATGAATTCAAACAAAAAAATTATTTAAATAATTGGATAGGCCTGTTATTATTACAGAAAAATATTTATTTAGTATAGAAGTTTAAACAATTATGTTTGTGGTTTCGGTGCGAAACGTTGAGACTAGTTGTGGTCGTACTGACCTAGAAATGTAAATATGGCTTGTGTAAATCTTTATAAATAGGCTGTTTTACTTGTTGAGGAATCAACAGTTTTTATAAGTGGTAAGTATAAGGAAACTGAAGCTAGAAAGTACTTTTACAAGTTTTTCTATGCTATGTTAAGTTGTTAATAGAGTAGATCGTTGATTATCCGAAGCGTGGTTGTTAGAAAGGGGCTGCGACGTTAAGAAAGCTGATGTTTTTCAACCGACCGTTATCAGGGTGTATACCAACCGGGAAAACCAGGAATCGGAACAGACCAGGAAAAAACCAGGATTTTCGTGTTCATTTCGGGAATTTTATTACGTAATTTAGTAATTATTTAAAATATAGTTAATGTTTATTTTTCGTAATGAAGCAAAGTATTATCATACATATCTTTAGAATATGTAAGTCTATAAATTTGTTAAACTCTTACAGTGATTTTGATTGCCATAAATGATAACGTTTTTCGTCAGAGTTTGTGCGTCTAAAGGAGCAGAATGACTATTGAGTGTCGTCTGCAGTTTGAAGTCAACTACGTAGTAAGTAAGAAGAAAATATTTTATCACTTGAAAGTTTATTGTTGTGTTTTATTTATACCTTTTGCCTCCTATCGTTTAAAGTTCAATGATTTAAAGCTATAATTAAGTTAGCACTCTTAATGTTTTTGTTAACATGTACAGTTTTCTGATACGAAGAACAAAGAAAATGAAAGAGAATAATTACAAAATAAAAGCTTTGCCAGATCTACCTGTTGTCATCATGATATGGCGATCAAATTATCGTGTTTGAAAACAATAATATCGTGTTTTACTTAAACTGACTTTTCTTAAATTATAGAAAAATTAATTTTGCCGTGGGAAGAAATTGTACAAAGAAACGATGTTTGTCCACAGTTAAATCGTTATTTGTTTAGCAAAGAATGATTAAAGTGTTAGTATGAATGAATGAATGAGTAATGTGCTTGTATTTGCTGGTTTTGAATCACGATTAGATCGAGATCGTTGTATACGATCAGAGTACTTCGCAATACCCGACGCGATAACGCACCTTTCTAAGGATAAATTCTTGTATCGTAGCATTAAATAATTAACAAACAATAGTACATCCCTCATTAGCAGGGATGCCGATCCCCCCAAGATCTATGACGCCAATCCCCCCCAAAAAGTTCCAGAATCTATCAAATATCCCCCCTCCGCATAACACATATTTATGACATCCTATTTAAGCACAGGACATTAAAAATAATCTGGGTTAATTTAAGCTACATCACTTTCAAATTATAAACATTTTCCGACTAAAAGTTAATTATATTAATTACTTAAAAATTATTATTTTATTAAACTTCGATTTCGTTAGTCGTCAGTTATTTCTGGAACATCGTCTGAGGGAAGAAGACAAGTATAGCCTTTTACCATTCTTGAGTCTTGGCCCGAAAATAAACTGTAATTTACTTACATTTAAACAACACAGTAATATAGCTGTATGAAATTAAAAAAGGTTTTAACCAAGGAAGAGAGGCGACCAAATGATTTTGGTTACCTATTGACGTTTCTTTGTTACCATGACAAAAATTTGCATCATCGTCATTAATCTCAAAGTCCGTTATTAAACTCAAGAGGTACATAAATATATTTGTGAAAGAATTAGTTAATAAACTTTATAAGTGTTCTCCATTTTACTTGCTTTTCTTGAGTTACGTTTCTTATAAATGTGTGTTTACGTTTAAAGCTAATCAAGAAGAGTTAAACGACAACCATGACAAAAATAGTTATTATTATTATTTCATCCTTTTTTGGCGAAAATATGTCATTTTGTCATGAAGCTGTTATTACTGCATTTTTAAATTGAAGTTTTACAATTTTTACAATCCCCTGCTCCTAAATATGTAAAAACTTTTCAACGCCCCTCCACTCCTAGAAATAATCTTTATAACGTCAAAGCGATATTGGGGGGAATAATTAATTTTGCTAATGGATGACCGATTAAAATAATTTTGCCTTATCAACATTTTTAGTTTCCCCCCGAAAATGTAATGGTTCTTTTCAAAGTTCCTCTCTAGAAATAACCTTTGAAACGTCAAGGCTCTATGGAAGGGGGGATAATTAGTTTTGCTATTAGTCGACGGATTGAAGTTTTAGTTTTATTGCCATTTTTTCATTTCCTTCCTAAAAAGGATCTGTTCATTTAAACACACCTATCCCCCCAAAAAATAATCTTTATAACGTCAAACCTGGGGGGGGAATCATTATGTTGCTATTAGGTGACCGATTGAAGTCTTTGTTGTGTTACCAGTTTTAAATTTCCCCGCTAAAAAGTAACTGTTCATTTCAACATTTCAACGCAACCTTCTCCCTAAAAATCATACTTAAAACGTCAATGCTGTATTGGGGGGATTCATTTTGCTATTAGATGACTGAATGAAGATTTTGTTGTGTCGCCAGTTTGACATATCTCCGGTAAAGAGTAATTACTGTTTACATTTCAATGCACCCTCCCTCCTAAAAATAAGTTTAAATCGTCAAAGCTATTGGGGGGGAATTATTAATTTTACTTTTTGAAGTATACCAAAGCAAATTTACATTTCCCCCCTAGAAGTAGTTTGAGTAATTTTTGAGTAATTTATCGAAAGGAAACAGGACAGGTTGAAAGAATTAATTTGAATGTGACCGGTTGAAAAGAGTCTCGTGAACTGAGCCAGTGCGGCTGCTTGCATGCCGCGGCCGCCACGGAAGAAACAAGTGTACAGGAATACTGACGGTATACACTGGACAGTCGTGCCGTGCGGGCTTGTCCATGATTTATATCCCTATTTTTAGTACATAGAAATTTAAAAGTTTAATTTGTATACAAATTTAAATAGTGTAGCAATTAATTTATTTTTGACGTTTTATTTGTAAAATTAGTAGTAGTACGTTTTACCTGTAGAGAAAACAAAAAAAAATCCCCCCCAAAAAATTCTATGACGCCATTGGCGTCATAATCCCCCCCTGTAGGCACCCCTGCTCACTAGATCTGTCTTGATCAGTATCCGTTACCGACAAAACATCGATTGGTAAAAGAGAGAATTGCAATCGAGACCAATCAGAGTTCACCAAATGACCGACAGTGTCCAGAGTCGTCTTCAACTGCCAAAACGAAATATCCCGTAAATACCTCATAAATAGTCGTGTTGTTATTTCGTTGGACTATTTCAGCCCGTAAATATCATATGAGGACTCCGGGATCACCATCGCTTCCAATGTAGATACGATGAAATAAAAAGCCTACAATAATTTTGAGCTGGCAAAGAGTTGGCGAGCCTGTGTTTGTCTTTAGTCTCATTTCGTTTTCAAATGTCATTGTCTGCTTTCAAAACTTAATTGATAACTCGTTGACGTCTTTCGTCTTTCTTTCAGATTTCTTTATTTTTCAACTAAGCAATTACCTAAAAATAGAAACGTTGAACGATCACAAATAGGTTTTTATTTAGTTTAAATCTCAATCTTTGATGAATTAAGCCGAGTGTTAATTTTAAATACGCGATTTAAATGGACCTTCTTAGATAACAGTACAAAGCTGTATTGACAACTTACGCCGAAGATAATAATTAGTGAGTTTGGAGACCTTTGTTGTCATTAAATGGCAAAGCTTTGATACTGAAACCTACATTTGAAGCTTATCTTGAAATTTAGGTTAAGTTTACTGCTCTGACATTATTATTATTTTATAGTATTATTTTAGGTGAATCTGTCAGGCATTAATGCATAAATAAATATGTAAGGCTTCCCTCAAATATGAAGTAATTGGCGAATCAAGTTTTATATTTAATTCTTTTGCCTAACCACCTGAGCCTAGTCACTGATCAAATACTTTATTTATTCATGAAAAGGAAAATAACAAAGGGATACAGAGGCCTAAAAGTGAACAAATTTAGGTTGCAGTGAAAAAGGGATTTTCAAGCAGCCTGATCTTGAAATTGCAATAGGCCTAATAAGATTATTCAATTAAATATTAGGCCTACCTAATTGAGGGAATCAATAAATTTCTAAATTCTTAACAGTTAATTAGTTAAGACTAATCCTTTGTATACTTTAATAATTGACATTTGACCCATAGCAGAATCATTATATCACAACAACCGACAACTACTCAAGCCTATCAAGGCAAACCTTACCTTACACATTAGGATTAATATTTTAGTTCCTTACAATTACCTGAGGCTTTTGAGAAAACTTGAAGCGCCGTAAATATCTGAATCCGGTATTATCCAAACATAAGCTCTCCGATCCGATCCAAAAATTTACTATCCGCACACCTAAAATTTAAATTGTAAATGCAAATACAGACTGCTTCCACAACCCTTGTCATTGGTTTTTTGCATACTAAACTTGACAAATGTAAAATTATGTAAATGATTCGATGAAAACTGCAGAAGTGCCTAGCAGTTGATATG
This sequence comes from Flexamia atlantica, assembly GCA_035578135.1. Lineage (NCBI taxonomy): Eukaryota > Metazoa > Arthropoda > Insecta > Hemiptera > Cicadellidae > Flexamia > Flexamia atlantica. The sequence continues at coordinate 50,862,990 of JAQJVK010000005.1, read as the reverse complement.
GTGAATAATAATACGCATAAACAAAAACCTGGAAAATTTCTGAAAATCCTGGTAAAAACCTGGAAAAAACCTGGAATTTGATTCTTGAAAAATAGTATACACCCTGGTTAAGGCCAATTTGTTTGCAACCATTGAATTTGGCTTGAAAAAATCCAGCATTTAAAATTATTATACGTCAACCTATTGCGGAGAAAATTTACTTTTTGTTGGACCGCATACTATTCCTATGTTATCCTTGTGGGAAATTCACAAAATTATATATCTCGCTTATTTCTCAAGATATCAAAATTAATCTTGGCGTATGGCCTTATCGAGTTCAGATTTGAAGACAAGTCAGAAACCTCAATTTTTTACCATTCTGTAGCGCTGTTTACTCATTCCTTAACATGGGATAGTTTCTTTTTGGAAAAAAATTAAATTCTTTGTTCTCATTATTTTTTACATATCTTGTAAAACTTAGTATATAAATTTTTCTAGTCGACTTGGTTATTAATAGGTATTGTATACAAAAACACCGAATTTTCACCTATTTGCACTTGCAGCAGTGAACCTGAATGCTCATCCCTCACAGTAATCTGGTGAATTCAGGTTTGAAAACTATAAGTCATATTGTTATATTTTATAGTTTAAAATGAAATGACACATAATTTCTCCCTTTTAATAAAGGGAGAAATTAGGCCTATGTGTCAGATTTCTGACAACACAATGTAAGATTCCATCAAGTAAAGTTTACAGATTATGGGTTCTGATCCCATTGCATCACACCTGTGTTAACTTAATGTTTGCTGTTTGCAGACGACGTAACCCGAGTGATCCTGACAGGAGGCAGCGGCGGAGACTACATCAACGCCAACTATGTTAATATGGAGATCCCGGGCAGCGGCATCATCAACAGATACATCGCCACTCAAGGTATGCATTCTTGGGCCCAAAATTCTTGTTTTGATTCATATTGTGTTGTCCTAATGATAAACAAATTGTAAACGTAATTTGCTTTTGCTCTCATGCTTTTATGCTTTTGGTTTCAAAACGCTTAGAATTTTTTTTATGGATTCAGGTTGATGAAGTGATACAGATTTCTAATGAATGATTTTTCCACTATGATATGACCAAGCAAATTGCCAGATTATAGAACCAAGAGACTTGTCGGATGTTTTACACCCAAGAGATTTTTGCTGTCAGTGATATCAGCACTGATATGATGGTGATATCAGTAAGATGGTTGATATTTATTTAGGAAACAAGTATTTTATGTAGGTTTTTTGAGCTAAGATTGACACTGGCTGGGTGAATACTCGATTTTCGAGTAATTACTCGAGTAGTTCATACTTCTCGAGCTCGAGTCAAGTAGTTCCAACAACTTTAAAACATAAGACGAGTACAGTCAACTCCCGATTAACCGGGTTAATGACTGGTTGAAGTGTCATGGATATCCCAAAATCACAGTTAAAACAATAGTCCAGTAAATTTACCTTATGACCTTAAAAAATTGCAAGAAGACATTTTTAGATTGATGTCTACTAAGAAAAATGTGTATTTTAACATATTCAAAGTTTACCAAAATCGGACCATGGGAAACCCCCTAAAATCACATTTAAAAATGGCGACTTTTCCCACCATATAAAAATGTTTTTAAAATGTCTCTCAACTGCATTTTTCATCAACGTTTTTCAAGATTTTGACTTTTATATTTTTATTTTTCTCTCTTTTTATGTGTTTACCTTTGATATTTTATTAAATAAATAAACAATATTTCTTCTCCTATCTATTGAGTATGATTCTTTTGTTATTGTTAGTAGGATTGAATTAAGGTAAGTGGATAATATCTCTTACTTCTTTACCTATTTATACTTAAATCTAGGCTATTCTAAAATAATTAGGCTGAGATACAACAGAAATATAGGTTTATTGACAGTTAAATCACAAGCTTTCTCTCTTTTTAACTAAAAAGGGGATTTCCAAAGTTTCACAATTTAGGGGTCTTATAGTTGAAGGCTGATTTTACAAAATATATTTGAATCATGCTCAGGCTAGTTATCAAGGATGGTAAGAGTCTCTTGGTTCGGGTCTAAGGTAAGTGCTGGCCGAAACATTGAATATCTAACTTGATAATATATTTTGATACTTTTAATTTTGAAAATGGTTAATTATCCAATGTAATTATAGCTTGAAAGTCTATGGAAGGATAATGGTGATCTCTATAAAATAGTCACTAATAAGGAGTTTGTTTATAAACCAATATGTCTTCCTCAACAATAGTCTTGATGGGAAAATTGTATTATGAGTCAAATTTATAAAGTTTCTCCAATCAAAGTTTGTTAATAAATTTCTTGATGTCAAAAATTATTCTTGATGTATGTAGGCTATATATTTTCTTTAGTCTTTATTTAATTTTAATATCAATTTAAAATCACTGGTAGGCTAGTCCAATGGAGGTAAAGATGAATAAGGGCAGATCTTACCAAAGTATTAACTCTTCACCTAGGTCACTATATTTCTTCTAGGCCATTAAAAAGGGACAACTGTGACCTGGTATACCGCCGGCTACCAAAAATATAGGCTTATTAAGGCCTAATACTTTTTTAATGGGAAATAAATTAACACTTGGACAGAGGTCCTTACAGAAATGAGAGAATGAGAATGTTTATTTTCCTTTAAGCTACATAGCAATAGGCATCGTCAATCAACTAATTACATAGGATTCATGCTTAAACAACTCGCAGGAACAGTCAAATCAGAAATACAAAAAATACATGTCCAAAATTACAAACAATACAAAAATATTCATCTAGCAAGAAATTTTTAAGAATATTTAAAAATGCTATGCTGGCACACCATGCATAAACAATCATGCAGCAGGTTGAATGCAATTAGAACAGAGAAAAAAAATGCATAAATTGATTGATTCTTAATATAGGCAAGTTAAATATAATACATGCATATGCTGCAAATAACTAACTAGGCACACCATGCAAAAAAAACAAACCATGCAACTAACTACAAGCCAAAAAAAGGAAAAAAATATTCATGAAAGATGTTAACACTAGGCCATTCTCAATTGGACTCTCAAATTCTCTTCCTCTCTTCATCTCCTTTGTTGTAACAATGTAGCACATGTTTTCACTGCACTGGGGTTCACAAATCATTGAAGTATGATTTCCACTTTTGGTAAACATGTAAAAGAGATCATTTTTGAAAATTTGGGTATTACATGAAATAGTTATTTGAGATAGCTTTATTCTTACCTAATAAATAACTTACATTAAAATTAACTATGGGCAAAGGTATTGTATTATGCAATTAAATTTCTCAAGTGATTTACATTAACTAAGCAATAAATTTCCTTCTGATTTTATTTATAGGGTAAAATAATAATTAATAAATATTTGTCATTAACTAGCATCTGTTTACATATATTATAAATAAATGATTATTAATGTTTATTTACAATTTTAAAGTGAATATTTGTGAACTATTGCAACTTTGGACTCCTGACAATTATTTTGGGTAGTTGGTTTTTAATTTTGTCAGGGTACTCATTTTTGGCCGCCATCTTGGATCTGCCACATTGGATATAGATAAATTTTCAAATGTAAAGATGGTATTGTGACACATCTCACAACTCAATGCTGAAATCCGTGTTTGAAAAAGCGGATTCGTTAAAAAGATATGCTCAAATAAAAATTCAGCCCTAAATATTTCTTGTGGACATTCTGTACTTTAAATATTATTTTGGGTTATTTATCTTATATCTCCAGTTATAAATCAGATATGCTGCATCTTTTGATCTTAAAATACTCAGCGATTTAATGACTTTTAGATGAGCTATTAATCATTAAAATCGGACATGTGTTGAACGAGCTATAAATCTAAAAGCAACATCAGTTACTCCCACTGTTCACCCGAAATTTGTATATGCAATCCAATTTTACGGCTGATCGCAACTTTAGTAAAGCTACATTTGCATACATTCTCGATTGACAGATATGCGCTATCATTTGCTTCGGTCATTTGCAAGATTCAAAGTACAAATTTTCGTACTTTTCTTTAACTGTCAAATACTCACGATCATTTTGCGGATCGTAAGTTTTGCCAAGATGCATTTCGTTTGATTGCAACCGACAAAAAAGTGCAAAAATTTTTGTGACTGACAGTGGGTTTTGTAAAGCCACATTTGCTGTTTATTAGCGATTGGCAACTACGTGTGATCATATTTGGCCGATCGAAAATTTCACAAAGCTACATCTGCCATGCACACGCAATCAACAGATACGCGCCATCATTTTTAGACACATTTTTCTGCATTTTTTACGCACCAAGTGTCACAAGTACTGGCCGTTGCCGACGTTGACTGTTGTGGTGTGACAGGTCCGCTGTCCACGACGGTGAGGGACTTCTGGCAGATGGTGGTGGAGCAGGGCAGCACACTGGTGGTGATGGTGACGACGTTGGTGGAGGGGGGCCGCACCAAGTGTCACGAGTACTGGCCGTCGCCGACGTTGACTGTTGTGGTGTGTCAGGTCCGCTGTCCACGACGGTGAGGGACTTCTGGCAGATGGTGGTGGAGCAGGGCAGCACGCTGGTGGTGATGGTGACGACGTTGGTGGAGCGGGGCCGCACCAAGTGTCACAAGTACTGGCCGTCGCTGGGCGAGACCATGGAGCTGGCGGCCGGACTGCAGCTGTGTTGTGGCAGGGAGGAGGCCGACGCAACCGGCAGCTACGTTGTCCGAGAGTTCCTGCTCAGGGACCTGCAGGTGATAATCGATTTGTGAATCTAGCTGAGCTTTGATTTGATTTTAAAATGTCGATAGTTAAGTCACCTTCTCAAAAAGCGTTTTTGGAGGAAAAAGAATTGGAATGCTTTATATATCTCATAAGTTCATTTAATCTTGATTTTTCACTAATAAGCATAAGACACTTTTTTTTGGAAACTTTATCTAGTATGATGAAGTTAGTTTGCATTTATTTTTCCCTTACATAACCCAGATTGCACCAATAAAATGGATAAATTCATTTTAAGATCAAATCTGTGAGAGGAAAAATGAAACCCACGCCGTAGTCCAAAAAGTTCTCTACTAGTGAGTTCAGGAATAAGGAAAATAAAAATTTAACTGCGTTTGGAATTTTGAAACTGTTTGTTAGATTTGATCTGAGTGGGGAGATGATTCAAAATTCTCTTACCATTTTCCATATTTTTATAGGAAGGGTTCCATTGATCAGAAACTGGAGAATATTTCTATGGCGAGAGTTGTAAGAAGCATTTTATGGAAGTGCTGTATGGCAAGTGTTCATCGTTTATAAGAAGAAAGTTTTAGTTCCTCCTAACTAAAGTACATCCCTGGAATATGTAGACAGCAGATTGTCATTAATTTCATTTGGATTAACAGAGGACGACAAGATGAGCTAGGTCCAACATCAGCCAAAATCCTTAAAGCCCTAGACATAAAATAAGAATGATAGACAATTCAAAATTATAGACGATGCAGAATGATAGACTCATATATATTCTTAAAAACAATGTTTATAGTTGTATTAAAAACTGAGTTTCAAGTGGTTGTTGCGTTGCAGACGGGTGAGGAGCGAGACGTGACACACATGCAGTACCTGTGCTGGCCCGACCACGGTGTGCCGGACAGCCTGGGCGGGTTCCTGTCATTCGTGGGCGCCGTGCGCCGGTGCCGCGCCGGCATGGTGGAGCCGGCCGTCGTGCACTGCAGCGCTGGCATCGGGCGCACTGGGGTGCTCATCCTGGCCGAGACCGCGCTGTGTCTCATCGAGGCCAACCAGCCGGTGTACCCGCTGGACATCGTGCGCCAGATGAGGGACCAGCGCGCTATGATGATACAGACACCGGTGAGTGACAAACTGATCAGCTGATGACAGGTTGAGAAAAATTCATTCCAGGTGTTAGATGTTAATCCTTTAAGACCTTACCATGGAACATGACCTAAGACATCCTAAGACCTCCTTAGAATGCATGTTGATGTCTTCAACCAAGGTGGCCACTGCATCGGGAATTCGAGAAAACCAGGAAATTACCATGAATCTTGTGCAAAATCTGGGAAAACGTTATTGTTTAAAGAACAATAATAAATATCCCAAACAAATCAATATTAAGAGAGTTGACAAAAACACAAAATAATTTGTGACATATTTATTCTATGCAACTTCTGAACCTAATGCGCAACAGCTTGCAGCACAGATGTGATTGAAGCAGTGATTGCCATATCAGTTTCAAAGCGCAAGACAGCAAGGTAGTATCTGGCGCCACCCACAGTGTCAAGGCTAGTCAGTGGTGAAGATTATTGGTTGGCAGGATAGATTTAAAATTACCTTGTCTTTGCCCCACCCACCTGCTGGGTAGCAGCGAGTGATGATGCAATAGTTTAGTCGAGGGGAAGGAGGGACAGGCAGATATAATGAAACAACAAATATCTACGCTGAATTGGGATTACAATGTCTTTCAGAATCAGAAAACATATCCTACATAAATTTATTGCTACAGTCAAGGATCATCGTGATGAGTACATAGCCACCTAAAAGTAATAACACATTTGCGACTAGTCTAACCTTATACGGCCAAGGGTTAATTTTATTCGTTTAACATGCTTTTCCATATGAAGACGATTTCATTTGATTTTGTTGAGTATTGATTCTCGGTTAGTTGTGCTTTGAATAACCACTTCTCGGTTACAGACCTTATGAAGATTTTAAAATAAGCTTATAATTTATTATTCTATTTTGCAAGAAAAAAAACAGGCAGTATTTAACGAGAAGTAGGCCTATAATATACCCCAATTCAAGTTGTGGCGATTCTCTTGTCAAAACATACAAAGGATCTTGAGTATGGTCCAGTATAGTTTGATTCTGTGGATCGATTTCCTTGGAAAAGATTACCGTCATTCTGAAAGGAATAATCGGGAGATAATTGAGATATGAAATATACAAGAATTGTATTTTTCAGTTTTCATTTATTCTACTCCCCCCCCCCCCCTGTAGCCTATTCCAGGATCGGTTTTTGTGTCATGTGGCCAGATGGATGTCAGCTTTGGACGAACGGAAGAAAAGAAAGCAACAAACATTGGTCACGGGTTCATGTGTATTGGCTGGCGGCAGATTCCCTTTATTTTTAAAGGCTGCTTATATTTGGTTATTTGCGGCGGTGCTTTTGAATTTGTAATATTCATTTCCTGTCTACATTCTTCGGGTATCACTTTAGAACATTTTTTGACGGCTTCTATGAGTTCTTTCTGGTATTTATCGGTAGGATCTCTTGGAAGTTCTTTGAAATCATTTTCTTTTATGAAATTTTCTGACTTTTTTAATTAGGGATTGGCCGATTCCTTCTCGATTCCGGGAATCGCGATTCTTAGCGCTATCGAGGCATCGTCGATTCTCGATTCTTTGCGCCACTCGATTCTTTCTCGATTCCGATTCCGTTCGATTCCGACGAAAAAATAGTCAAAACTCACAAAACGAGAGGTTGCCCCCCACACCGCTGGTTCCGAGTAGTGGCGCACTCACCCGGGGCTGGGTATAGCACCATTGCACAGCCAGGTGCCTAGCCAGAGGCGGCGCCAAAATCTCACCATTTCAGATGTCTAATACCTGTCTTTTATCTGTTTCATGTGCCGATACCGATGGAGTCTCGAACTGAAACCTGGTCTGACGGCGCTGCTGTACCAAACATGCCCAGGGAAATGTACCGCACCAGAAACACGAAAGCGACAAAGCACAAGAACACAAAAACTCTCCCCCACAAAACACCACCCACACAGTATTTAGAAATAGTAAATGTTGGCTCAGGGCTCAGAAACTCTTCTGACAACTATCTGTGACCTTTGGGTGTCCTACTAACACATCATGTCTTTACAAACTTCCTTCACTCTCAAAACATGGGGGGAAACCAGAACAACACATGACCAAACCGTGATTTCAGGAACGAACACAGCAAACAACTGGTGGTCCAACCAAGTCTTCGAACCGCCTGACCAACCAACTTCTGACTATGTCAGCTCAGACGACTCTTAACAAAATACAGCCACCACCTCAACACGCCACAACTGCACCAGCCAACCACAAACAAATCTCAATCACATCTGACACCCAGGGCCAACACTGACAAACAACAAAACACATACACTGACCCACTCACACGGACCCAAACACTGAACAGCACCAATGCATGTCCACATGCTCGCACAATTGCTTGGCTTCAAAACAAAACAAAAAAAGGCATGTTGCTCAATGTGGGACCAACTAACAATGGGCCACTGTTTGGTACATGACTAACAACACATCAGAGGGTGAAAAAAAGAAAAAAAAGAAACTAACATCTGTTCTAGGGCGTGGTGAAGGGTTTGAGCAGACAGAAAACTCAAGGATCAACCTTTTCTGAACCAGCACAAAATACCTTTCTCACCTCAACCTCTCCCTGATGTATGGACTTACTAGGCCCTACATCACTCTTTTCCTAATCTCCCTCCCTCTCCCATTCAATGATACATTAGCTGGGTTATCCCAGAGATCTGTATCAAATACCAATACCAATACCAAAACTCACAAAACGAGAGGTTTGCGGGTACCCGAAAATTCAGGTGATTACGTGAACCCAAAAGTGGTCGGGTGGGTTCGACACGTCTTCTGGCTTTCGGCTTTCGGGCGGGTTTTTATTACACATCGGGTCGGGCGGCTACTTACTACCCGAAAGAAATCGGGTTGAAGATACCCTACATACTACTCGAAAGAAACCCGAAACTTAAAAAAATGTTCAACAATAATTAATTCAGATCACACAAAGCTTCTGACTTACGAAGTCCACGTAATATAATAACGTGACGAACAAAGATGGCCGCGATCGCGATGTCAAGCTTAGAAGCAATCTTCACTGTACGTCTCACTCAGACAACCAGCCGTCTCCTTGCCGGCTCATAATTATTGTACGCTTACTGCTTAATATCGTATCCTCGTATCCAGGGAACCGCTGCTAGCCGAGCTTGTGATAAGAGAGGTCTTATCAAGAAAATAATTGTTGCAGTATTTGGACACGGTAAACCGGAAGAGCGTGTCCTTCCCACAAAAAACATACACAAACACTAATCCCAGAAGTGATAAGGAAAGGACGTTGACAGGTGAAACGAAATATTATCTCAAATTAGATGGAATTCGGAAAGTTTCTGCTATATTTAGTTGACCTTAGAGAACCACAAAAACACATCAGTCCATTGTTTAATCATAGATTTTCTCTGGAACGGCAAGTGATAAAAGTTTCATTTTTGTCTCATTTGATTTATAAAAATTAGACAAAATATATGAGCCTTCATTTGTGGTTGTTGGCCAAGTGGTTAAGATTTTCGCATTCCGTAGTAGGGAATCTTTATCTCCTAATTATCAGACGAGCTCAGACGCACACACGCACACTCGTAGATAACAGCGGACTGGTGGACAAGCTTAATTTATGAGTAAACAAACTCCCCTCCTCCCCCCTCTTCCAACTGATAAGGAGAGTGAGGCAGCTGTTTTTATCTCTCTCTCTCTTCCCTCTTTCCTTCCTTCCTCTATTCTGATGTAATTTCCGGTTTCTGCCTCTTCCATAGTTCACTAACTATTATTTTCTTCTCTGAAGTTTTAGAATAGAACTAATGTTATGATGAAACAAATAATTGTTGGTTGTTGTTTTAAAATATAAAAACTATTCCATTTATATATTCCGAAATAATAAGTTTAGTCCCTAAATTGACTGTAAAAAAGGAACTATAAAAGGACTATAAAAAAAGGAACAGACTAGATCCAGAGAGAGTCCAAATCTTTGTTTTCATTAATAGAAATTTGAAATACCATCCTAATTTTTAGTTAAAAATAAAATACTTTTCAAGATGTAAGGTAAACTGTAGTTTCAACTAAAACTTGTTTATTGTTTTTTTAAAGAGTTTTTGATGTTTTTATTCATTTGCTTTAGGCTAGGAAAATATTTTTGGATTTATGAGTTTTTCTTCTTTTTTCACCTGGAATCGGAATCGAGCCCGGAATCGAGAATCGTGAGTAAAATTTCAGAATCGGAATCGAGAAATTCTGGAATCGGCCCATCCCTATTTTTAGTGTATTCTTCCTTTCCCAGCAGTACTATGGCGTTGCTTTTATCTGCCTTTAGAGCAAGAGAATTATTTTCTTCTAGCTTCTTCTTTATTCCAATGCAAATCTTCTTTTGTCTTGGCTCTTGAATGCTTTCTTCGAAGGAGGCAGGTTTTTCGTGATTTGTCATACGGCACATAGATCAACGTCTTTTAGTGGCCTTACGTTCGCTTTGTTGCAGTTAGGTCGTCTTCAGTTTTCTTGCCGATCGGAAAATTGTGTTTTAAACCATATTCTAAGATAGTGTTTTCTTCTTTGGTTGATTGCATATTTGTTATATTAATAACTCTCTTCTGGAAGTTGTGATGTGGATCCAATTCGACAGTATCTTCATTTTTACGCCGAATTTGGATGTGTTGATCTAGTTTTCGATTTATTCTTTCATATTTTTGGCCCATAACCTCTTCAATTTCTTCAGTAACTAATTCATATAAAAAATTCTATGCAACACAGTCGTATTTCTTATTGAATTTAAGGTGGTACTATTAGATTTCATAGTGAGTTCTTATTTTTCACGATATTGTTGTTTAATCATATTTTCAACAAATAATTCTTCTCCTTGTTCCTTTGTTCTTTGGGCAGCAATGGAGTTGCAATTCATCTTAATCGTGTGATACTATTTTATAAAAAATAAATATCAATAACAAGACTGAAGGAGGAAAATTCTGATCTTTATTTAATTTTTATATTCAGTTTTGAAATGAGTGCAAAATAAGAACAAATGTTAACATGTTCATTGTGGAACATAGTTATTGTTGCTGACCAAAGATGTGAAGAAAATCAAATTGTATTGCCAAAAAATTAGGTCAGTATAATATTTGAATGTCTTCTAGAATCATCTAAGCATCACATTTAGACCATAATTAGTGACGTAATTTCCGTGACTACCGAAATATATTGTACCCTACAGTGGAACTATATACTATTGTGGTGTGTCTATAATAGTATAATTGAATGGCCGATTGACAGTGCCAAACTCACCAAAAGTCAAACTAACCTCAACAATATGCTTGGTAGATTTGACAACTAGGTAAACAACCTTTCCTGTATACAGCTGAGGTTGTACTAAAATAATATAATGGTAGAACATGGGCGTCTCCCTCCATAAACACAACAGCCATGCAATCCGTCAATAGCCTGGAACCAAAATAGTGGATCCAGAAATGAATCACACCCAAATGTGCTTGGAGACCATCCTCACTCCTGACAAGAGTGAAAGTTCCCCGTCTGTGGCTAAACTCATATTGAGGCATTGAATTATTTGGTGAGAGCACATCTACCTTTATGAGGCACTCTATTTTAGAAGACAAAGAGAATGTGTTTATCATCCGCCATAATAGATTCAAAAGGACTCTGGTTTTTTCCTCCCACACAGTACTTTGATAATGTAGTCGCAAGGTACTTCTCAAAGCACTTCTTGAAATAAAAGAAAGAGACCAATTATCCGGGCTTATTTAAAATTTACAGGGTTGTAGTAAAAACATACCTTTTGAGCTTTGAAGGATTTTGCTATAATAAATAAAGTATCAAAACGATATTTTGAAAAATCACAAATTGTAACATTGCTCCTTCCTCTGAATAGAAATATTAAGAGACCGAACTAAAAATATTCCTGAACTGTATTAAACTTTGTATATTAACAATATTCATGGTCTTATAAGATTCTATAATAGTATGATGTCAACTTGTCATATTATGCAAAATATGGTGATAATAAAGGAATTAATAATAGTAATTTATTTATTTATTTATTTATTTATTTATTCATATATCAACGGTGAAACCATTACAAAAATTCTTACAACTAGCAAACAACAACACTTAATCGAGAAATAACAAGACAAAAAAACAAATTAAACTATGAAAAACATATAACAAGTTGAGTGCAATAACAGTGTGACATAACAAGAACATTAGCAGAGTACAAATAAATAAGTGATATGTGCAAGATAGACTACATGCTAAGAAAAAATTAATCAGCAAATCAAGCAAATCAACATTTGAACATACTATGGATATCATGAGTGCTATAACAATGTACAAATAAATAAGTGACATATGCAAAATAGACTACATGCCAACACAATATCACATTCTAAGAAAAAAAGGACTCAGCAGATCAAGTGCAATTTCAACATTTGAATGTACTATGATAATAATTGGTGCAATAATAATCAACCAAACATGCAAACATTGCTTTTAAAGCTTGAAAATACAATACATGCAAATTGAGTGCTGCAAATAGTTTGACATTAACAAAGCAAGTATTAAATCAAGGACATTGCAAAGAGAAAAGAGAAACTAACATAGTGAACAGGCAAGATTACATAATGCATGTTAGGGAAGAGCACAAACTGCCATGAGAACGGATCTCTTGAATGAGTTGAGGCTCTGGCTGAAGAAGTCCACTTGATCAGCTACCAGATTTCTAGTGCGGTGTAACCTTGGGATGGTACTGCTGTAGATATAGCATGCAGAAGTCGAGGGTTCACTGAAGATTCAAACTGATCTGGTTCGATGCGGAACTCGAAGACTGATCAGTTCTAAGAGCTCGGGGCAGTCAATTTCACCCTGAATAACTCTCCTTAGAAAGCAAACATCAAGGTAAGTTCTTGCATGAAGGGGTTGGAGCTGGAGAAGATCCTCAAGTTGATGAATGGGGGCTTGGAGATAACCAAACCCAAGTTTTACTCCAACAAGGCGAAGGAAGCGACGTTGTACAGCTTCCATTTTCTCCATTAGTGTATTCTGGTAGGGTGACCAAACTACTGACGCATACTCCAGCCTGGGACGAACTAGGGCCTTATACAGAGTAAGAATGGACAATATGTTACTCATGTCCTTTGTAGAGCGCACAATGAAACCCAACATCTTATTCGCATGAGCACATATATTTTTTATATGAAGCGAGGAATTTAGAGATGTAGTGAAAGTAACCCCAAGGTCTTTGACAACATCGCATCTGGGCAAGGACCTGCCTCCAACCTGATAGTCTATAAAAAGTGGATCTTTAGTGCGGTTGTAAGTAATCACACAACTCTTGGCAACATTTAAATCCATGGCATTATCTTCGCACCACCTGTAAACTGCATCTACGCTTGATTGGAGAAGCTGATGGTCGAGCTGACAGGTTATTTTAGAGAAGATCTTTACATCATCAGCAAACAGTAGATGGTTGGACTTCAATGATCTGGTGATGTCGTTAACAAAGAGGTTGAAAAGCAGTGGTCCAAGGTGAGACCCTTGTGGTACTCCAGAGGTCACAGCAAAGGGTTTAGAGAGAGATAAGGCGAACTTAACCATCAGAGTTCTATTAGTCAAGTAACTCTTCATCCAAAGCAATAAACTTCCTCCAATACCATACGCCTCAAGTTTTTTCAGTAGAATGGAGTGATCCACTCGATCAAATGCTTTCAAAAAGTCTAATGATAAGCAGTCGACCTGGTGGTTTTGCGAGAAGTCGTTGATTATATAATTTTGGAACAGCACCAAGTTGGTCACAGTAGATCGGCCAGACAAGAAACCATGCTGGCTTGGCGAAATGTCACATCGGAAACTGAAGGATAACCTGTCCAGGACTAGACTCTCAAAGACCTTGGCTATGACTGATTGGATGACTATGGGCCTATAGTTGATGACAGAATTCGTGGCCCCTGATTTGTGTATGGGCACAACATAGTCTAGCTTCAAGTTGTCTGGGAAAACGCCTTTGAGAAGAAGTAAGTTGAAAGCTGATGAGAGGATTGGCGAAAGCTCCTTGTAGCAATGGCGAAGAACACATGGAGGAATGCCGTCTGGGCCCGCTCCCTTGTTGACATCCAGGCGAGAAATCTTCTTTTCAACATCTTCCACAGATATTGTGATATTAGAGAGATTAGTGCTGCTGTTGTAAGTGTATGATCCGGGAGATACAGATGCTTTCTTGTAAATTGAGGAGAAAAATCGGCCAAACAATTCACACATTCCTTTAGGGTCAGTTGACTTTAGGTCACCGTAAGACATTTCATGTGGTAGACATGAGTCCGACCTCAAACTCTTAGTGTAGCTCCAGAAGGCTTTTATGTTAGTAGGAATTGAAGATTCAACATGACGGATATATTCCTGGTGTCTTATAGATACCAGGTTCTTGCACTTAGTTCTTAGGGACTTAAACTGAGCGTAGTGATAAGCATTCAATGTGGATTTATACCTTTTATGCGCAATCTTTTTTGCTATTACTAGGCGCTGAAGGTCTTTGCCATACCAACGAGGGAATCTGCAGTAGCAATCTTCTTGACGGGAGAGTGCATTAAAATCGTCTCCTTCAGGCCCTTACAAAAAGAGTCGAAATGAGTATCGACATTTTCTTGGGTAAAACTGGACATGTCAACTGAATTAATCCATTGCTTGACCTTGCTGACGTCACAGCGTTTTAAGTCATTGGTGTATTTGACAGTATGTTTGGAGTTCACCCGTGGAAAAGGTAAGTTAATATTCAGAGGAGGATGATGCCTGTCTTCACGGAGTAAAGCATCAGTAGCACGCAGGACAGAAGCAGGACCATTCGACACAAAGACAAGATCCAGCATTACATTTCTTGCATTTTTGATTACGTTAATCTGATGCAAATCCAAAAGTTCCGAAAGATCCACAAGATGCGAAGTAGAATTGAATGAGGCTGGGGATTCCTTTGAGGACCAATCCACCTCTGGTTGATTGAAGTCGCCAAGAAGGCAGATGGATGTGCAATTGGGCACTTTAAGATAGGCTTCTTCAACAGCATCACAGAACCTTCGGTAGACTGACGAGGGTTGCTGGGGAGGGATATAAACAGCTCCCACAATCGTTATGTCCCTATGACTACACTGTAGAGCAACAAAGATGCACTCAATCTCATCAACAGTGGTAGGTATTTCATATGTAGGTATTTTTGAATCCACTGCAACTAGGACACCACTGCCAGATGACTTCTTACTGGAATTTGGAGATCTGTCTTTCCTATATAAATTGAAATTAGCAAGTCCCAATTCAGAATCCGCTATGTCACTATCAAGATTTGATTCAGTAAACACTATCATATCATAATTACATACATCAGTTGAGGTCTCAATGAAGAAAGTTTTGTTTTTAAACCGTTTACATTTTGGTAATACACATTCAAGGAGGTTTCACCGTAATAAATTGGTTTGATTAGTTATGTGTTCATTAATTCTTTTTCTTTATTCTTTGTCTGTTTCAGAGCCAGTACAGGTTCGTGTGCAGCTGTGTGCACCATGCCTACACAGAAGGTCTGGTCAAACCTTTGCCTGAATTCAGCTCGCGGTAAACTCATTAGTGCCTTACCCTCTCCACCAATGACACCAGTCCGACTGGCCACAAGTGCCTGGCGCCATCTTATAAAATGTGTAAATCTTCTCTATGGAATTGAATACTTTTTGTTTTACTTTTATATATCTGTATTTTATATTTTTATTCCAAAAATAATGTATAAATACGTGGGAACAGAACAGGAATCAGTGGCCGTCCCTTGGAAAGCAGATCCGTCCGATGTGTAAGGCACTTGGAAAATAGCTCTGAGTTGTTTGGGTGCTTTAAATTATCAGTTAAAATTTTATGTGTCTCTCTAGTCATATGTTCAGAGCTGTTTTATCATTTGTTTTATCACCTCGCATGAGAATAACTGTATGAAGTTGTGATTCGGTCGGACTGGGTACTCTCTTCTCCCCACCCCCTCTCACCAACCAGTGAGTGCAACATCCGTCTATCTAAAGTAAATCGAGTTTTGTCCATTAGAACCATCAATGTCATCATCGTCCGTCGTGTTTTTAGATTATTTACATTTTTACAAGTGTGTAGTTTATTCGGAATGTTGTCATATGTTGGTGAATTTTAGCTTAAGATTTTAACTTTAATGTTTAATATTAGATATTATTGCCTGGAAACGCACCCACAGTAGACTCTATAACACTTTTTTAACCATGGCGTTTGCATTCAAGTGCAATATTGCTCCGAGCTTTCCGTTTGCAACTGTGGGTAAGTTTCCACGCATTGTAGTAGAACTGCCAAGTAGAGTAGGAACTAGTATTTTTCTAGCAGTATTTCGTGTTTTTATACCCACAAACCTTAAGGAAGCCCTTAGACACAATTGTACTTCCTTTACAGAGCGAATCTGATTGTTAACAGGGCCATGAAATTCTTTTAGGTATTCTTGGAATGCTTGTTGAATTTCAGATTTGATACTACGTTTACTGACTTTGAAATTGTTTCTCTTTGTTTACCTAGTACTTTATCACTATTCTGAAATGTCAACAAACCTAAAAAATCCAAGGGAATCTATTTTTTTATTTAGCATTAATGTTGCTTTATTTGGCATGTTAACACATCAGACCACAAAGACATCATATCAGTTAGCGCTCGTGCCTTGTTAGAGGCGAGTGAGGAGTGAGAAGGAGGCACAATAACCTCTTTTGTGACAGTCTGGTGATTACTGTCACAGGTTGATCTCTTGTACATAACATCATTGTATGTATTGTTGCTTGTGGTATTCATGCTTGACCACCACTGTTTTTTTTAAATTTACCATGAATTAATTTAATATGCTTAAGATGCAGTCAAAAGTGCAGTTTTCGAAAAAAAATGGGATCTTTTTGAATTACAATTGACACTCAATATAATTGATTCAGGCTAATTGTTTCTACTCTTTGATCACCGTTTTAGGAAGAATAACTCGCCAGTCTAGATTTGTCTTCTGGACATTTTTGTTAATTCTGTCCATGACCATTTCGCCTTTATTTCTGGTTGGAGGTGACAAATGCAGAGGGGTTTTGACCTTGAGTTTCATTAATGTTTTTGCAGAAGATGACAAGTTGATTTTTCTGCTGTCAGGATTGTTTAGTTCTCTAAATTTCCTAACCCGACTTTTACATTGTTGTCAATGTGTAAATTGATTTACGCAGATTTGATTCATTAGATACTACTTCATTCTTAGCTGCAAAAATGTTTATTGTTTACTTCATAAAGAATGAAAGTTATGAAATAAATAAAATTATAAATCTAAGAAAATAAAACACCAGTAATATTTTTATTGAAATATATGTTTCCATTACAATATGTTCCAGATTGGTATGTCTCTGATCTAAAATGGAATTTTCATGGACTTCAAAGAGAAAATGTTACATTTAACATTTGCACTCATCATAAGATAACAACCAAAGACAATGGGCACATTCAGCCGCACTCACTGGTGAATAATTTACCTAAAAATACCAGTGTTTGTGGTTGGATTTACCACCAGCATAACCACTCTGATTATTGTTGTGTGTACACTGAAAACGTATTACAAACGGTTCTGTTAGTAATTGGAATGGAAGTAGCAATTGTTGTTCGTCCAGATGTAGTGGATTTGTCTTAACTGACAACGGTGACCACTGAGGGCGGCTGAAGCGCCAAATAAGTTCATTGCTGCGGACTTGCCGAAATTTCAGTGAAAAAAACCTGTCAAGAGCAAGCAACATCCTTGAGTGGCATTTAATTGTTGTTTATCATTGACATAGATTAGCCAGCTAATTTCCTTGCAGCTTATGAGGACTTACTTTTCTCACAATTTTTAAAAACAAACTGTCCCAAAATTATCTCAGAATTTTAGATCAGGGCTTGTCTCACCCTTTTTCCGCTAGATAGGAACACTACCTACAACAACCTGGGTTTTGCTATGTCTACTCAAATTGTTCAGTACTCAATACAAAATCACTTTTATTGGAGAACTTTGCTATACCGTAACTAATGTTATTTATAGTTTTTACCACATTCAGTGTAACGGTGTTGATGACAATAGTGAGAGCCAATTCTAGTGCTGTCACGGCACTTAGTGTCAAGCAGGAGACAAGTGGTATACATTCTGTACTGTTGCCCCTATGCTTTTTTACAAAGAGCGCTTGAAGCATGTTCAAACACTTTATTTCCAATATAATGATCCGTTGGTAGACTGACCCAATGTTTTAAATAACAATAATATAGCAAGGAAAAATTTGTTTGCAAGTAGGTAAAAATATCATCTTCCAAATCTTGCTTTCCCCAATGTCTAAAACAATGATGGAAATAAAATATTGTGCTAAATGTGCTGAGCTTCCGAAAGTAAAATCTTTATGGTCAGGAATAATCTAATTGTTTCAGTCAAATCAAGCATGAGTACTACAGGTAGGTTTTGTGATTATTGTGAATAATATCTACGTTCGTTAACGTGCCATCAGGTTTGGGTGTATGCATACGACTTTTGTTTTGTATAGATATTTAATATATTATATATTTATTTGCTGTATTTATGTTTGCTTTTAATTATTTTTACAAGTATACAATATGAAAGAAAACTAATGTCATATAAATGTGATTAATATTTTTAGCTAAGTTAGTTAACAAATTATGTAAACATATTTGAATTTATACTATGAGACATTTTAATTCTAATATGTGTTAGATGGAACATTGATTGTATTTTTACCATTTTAAATATAGATCTCATATTTCAGAAGAAACATATAATTACTAATGTATTATTTTTTGTAGTATTTTGTACAAATTACAAATAAATTGGGAATTTGGGGAGATTGGTTACTACCATTGCACAGCTATTTTGTCAGCTTGCATAATTACATATAAGGCTTTATATGCAAAGAAAAATGTATTTTAAATTTTGAGGGCTGTCCATAAATTACGTATAAATGGAAAGGGGTTCAGACTCAAGATGAGAAGGGTGATGTGCATTGGAGGGAGTTGTCATTGAGATGACATCATTTTGTAAATTATATTTTATAATTATTCTGATCAGGAATTAATGAAAACTATTTGAAATCCAGTAATTTAAGATACAAAAAGTTGTTTTAAAATATGTGTAATTGTTTATGATTTATATCCATTTTGATTTTAATTTCATCAAGTCTATAATTGCCCCTAAGTGTAGATTTAAAGGATAAATTACTGTAAAGTTTTTACAAATATTGAAAATGTATGTTTTTATGACGATTTATTTTTATTCTCAAAGTTCTGGTAACCTACTTATCAGAAAAAATAAAAACCTCAAAATGGACTTTAAGTCAATTTATGGTCTTTAAAACTCATTACAAGAACCCTTATAAATAGATCTTCCCTAAACTGGCATTATTTTACTTAAAACAGTGAATTGTGCAAAATGACCTCATATCTAAACAAGGTTAGAGGTCAGGCAGATTATGACGCTACGTGTTTTTTTTGGGGGGGGGGGATTTCTAAAAATGGCCAAAAATCGATTATGTCATTTATGGACAGCCCCTAATGAATGATATTTATAGAGCATAAATCTAGAATTTCTCTCAATAAATACACACTTGTGTTATGTGTGTGAACCACCGGTTTTTAATTTGTTAATATGAGCAAATAATTTTCTATAATAATTGTAAAATTCACCCTTGATTGGGATTAAGCCCGGTTTTTAAACTTAAAAAGTTATATTCTAAGTATGGAACAAATGTTGCTAGAGTAGGTTAGATTTAATGATCTTAATGCTAATAGTAATTCAGTTAAATAGCAATAATTTTAATTTAGTGATCAAATTAACTATTTCTTTTAGAATCAGTGGCGGTTAACGACTACATACGTGAGTTTGCTGAAAGGGCTTTTTGATGATAATTACTTGAAAATTCTCATTAGATTATTGATTCAATCTAATCTGGTGTTCCACCAGACCCCCCAGATCATCATGTTCATGGGCAAAGTGCTGGAAGTCTTGGTTAATCCCCTTCAATATGAGGAAATGTTTGGACATTGTTTATAGCTAGAATTGGCATCGTTTGAATTCTTTATTTTTTAACTTATGAACACTTTGCGTTACTTTGAACCCTATTTACAAGAACAAATTAGTTTATGACTCCATCAGTTTTCAGTCAGCTCTAAAAATATGTTCAGTCACATATCACGAGTCACAGCTCAGGGGAATCTGACAGACCATTGGCCACCCTCCACTGGCATGAGTTTGAATTTGTAATTTTTAACCAGGTTGTCAGTATAAAATTTTCAAATAACTTAATTCTGAAATGATTAAATTTTTAGTTTGTGATGAGATTTTTTTAATTTTCTAAAAAATCAGCCCAGATTTTATTTTTCTTAAGCATTGTGATTGTTCATTCCCAAACTTCATATGTCTGACGTAAATAAAGAAAGCAAATTTGGTAATTTGTTTTAGTAATTACTGCACCAGTCCTATAATTTGTTTTTCAGAATCATTTTATGACGTAATTTCTAAAAATAATTGAAATGATAATGGTAGCAACTCGTTTTACAATCAAAACAAAGAAACGCCAAAACTATCTGCTATACCAAAAATAGTGAAAACCCTAATTTTATATGTGAAATGACAAACCAATTTTGGCTTTTGATGGGAAAACATACCTGATGTTGTTTGGAATATAAGTTTTTATTTAACGTTCACTGAGTTATCCATTTAATCAATGAACTTGTCATGTATCTTTTATTTAAAAGTAGCTACCAAATACATTTTAACTTGTTGAAATCACCTTGACTTTAATTAGTTGAATTTTTTGATTAGGATTTTTGCGGACATTTGCCATCACTGATTAGTAAAAAACAAGTTTCACGACGTTTCGGGATCTGGAATCTGATCCCGTCTTCAGGTGGAAGAAAACCTAGAACATAACAAGATTAGTAACACATAGCCAGGAAAACCTGGACAAAAACACAGCTAAAACAGAGAACTGTAAAAGCAGTCACGAAAACACTAGCTTTCAAAGCATCCAAAATAGGTTTGACAAAGAATCGGTTGATATTAAATCCAGACAACAATCAAAGCTAGAAAAATTAAGACCTGTCGAAATTAGTAATAACTCTCAAAATGATGAACAGATTAATGATGCAAATAATCAGGTTGTGAATCTTTCTTCACGAAATTTAAATTCAAATGAAATTTCCGTTTTGTCTAAAGGGCTGAACTTTTCGGTTGTGCCTAAATCAGTGAGGGCGCTTGACTTTGTTACGGGGATTGAGTCCGCTGTGTCTCAGCTCCCTGAGACTCAGGGGGATCAGTTTCGGTGCGAGGCCAGCATCTTACTGAATAAAATTCCTGTCCCAAAGCCCAACCTAAAGAAAGAGGAAATCAAGGCAGTATCTATCCTTGGGAAAGATGATACTATCAAAATATTGCCCGCGGATAAAGGGAACGCTACTGTTGTCTTGGACACAGTAACATATAAAGAGAAAATATTGGAAACTCTCCAGGCTGGTAAATATACTGAACTAAATAAAGATCCTACAGAAAGTTTCGAGCGTAAAGTTGCAAGCACTCTTAGGAAGCATAAACAGTTTTTTTCTGATAAACAAAGAACTCGTTTAACACCGCATCACTCGAAAATCCCACACATGTATGGGTTACCTAAAATTCATAAAACTGATGTACCTCTTAGGCCTATAACTAGTTCTCGCGACTCACCGTGTAGGGAACTGTCTAAAGTCCTCCTGGACATCCTGAAACCATTGGTAGGAAAAACTGACTCGTACATAAAAAATTCTAAAGACTTCGTTGAAAAGTCAAAGGACATAGTGCTGGCTGAGACGGATAAGCTGGTTAGTTTTGATGTTGAAAGTCTGTTCACGAATGTCCCAGTTCCTGAAACCTTAAAAATAATCGAGTCTCGACTCGAAAAAGATCGAAAAAAGGTCTAACTGAACGCACTAAACTTCCTGTTAATGTCATTATGGAACTGCTTGAATTATGCACTCAATGTAACTATTTTGAACTAGAAGGTAAATTATACCGTCAAGATGAGGGGATGGCCATGGGGTCGCCATTGTCGCCCATCTTTGCTAATATCTTTATGGAGGAGTTTGAGCAAAAGGCTTTGTCTTTGGCTCAACTCAAACCGAAGATTTGGTGGAGGTATGTCGATGACACCTTCGTGGTATTTCCGCATGGAGACGATGAACTAAAAGACTTTTTAGGGCATCATAACAGTATTTCTCCTTCCATCCGCCTAACAATGGAAGAGGAAGTCCAAAACAAACTAGCATTTTTGGATGTGTGCGTAGAAAAGGATAGGGACACGCTTAGGACAACTGTTTTCAGAAAAAAGACACACACAGGGCAGTACTTAAATTTTCAATCAAACCATCAAAAATCTGTCAAAGAAGGGGTAGCTTACTCATTATTTGACAGAGCAAAGAGCATTTGCTCAAATCAAGATGGATTAAATCAGGAAATCAAAAAAGTAGAGCAAGATTTGGCTAAGAATGGATACCCTCAATCCGTAATAAGAAAGTGCAAAAACCGTAGGGCTAAACAGAATGAGTCAGAAAACACTGAAAAATTCGTTCCTATGTCAATCCCTTATGTGCCGGGATTATCGGAAAAAATTAGAAGAGTTGCTCAGATTCCAGATCCCGAAACGTCGTGAAACTTGTTTTTTACTAATCAGTGATGGCAAATGTCCGCAAAAATCCTAATCAAAATATAAAATCACCATCACCAACAATGAATTTCAAACAAAGAATTAGTTGAAGTTGTCCGGATGAGATAGATTAGTTTTCTAAATTTTAAAAATAGCATATTTATTACCCCTTATTGGTGCCTTATAGTTCTTCGTGCAGTTTTGTACATTTCCATAAGAATAAAACTGCATTAAGAACTGCATCAGGCACCAATAAGGTAAAAAATATGTCATTACAGTGTTCTTGAACCTGGGTAAATAGAAATTATTAAAAAACATAATTAAGTACGAATATACTGCAATAACAGTAAAACACTCACAGTGTAATAAAGCACCAAATTAATGCATTTTATAGCATTTGTCTCAGCCAACCATAATATTTAATTGTTGATTTGTTTCATCATGTTAATTAACATTGTAATAATATTTTGCTGTAAATTGTGTTCTCTGTATCATTTTTTTTTCTTCTCTGGAATAAATTATGATTGAGTCATCAAGTATTATGTGAACAGAAATGTACTAATTTGTAAAAATGTTTGCATCACTTTTAAGAACAATCCGCCACTTAAAACATTTTTAAAATATGTCAATTATCTTAACTATTAATCAAGAAAGAAAAACATGAGAACAATTTATTTGGCTTTAAGCATTGGGACCATTCTTGTGGATTATTTTAGTATTGTCAATTGAATGCAACCATTATATTAAGCAACACTGGTGTGAACAAAAGTAATTATTGAGAGGATCAAATTTTTGCTCACAGTTTACCTTTTTCAAATTATTTATTCGTTTTGCTTTAACTGTTACAAAGTTTGAGAACTCCCAATTAATACCAAGGAATCCTTATTTTGTAGCTTTGCATATAATACAATTAGGGCTGTGGTCATAGATTTTTGTGATTTTATAACTCTTACATTAGTTTTCTTAAAGTTTTTGTTAACGTTTCCTTCAGATGCATAGTGCTTGATTTCTCGTTAGGTACGTTTATATTGGTAAAAACTTGAGCTTTATGTACTTTGTAACTTATTTTTTGTCTCTGCATTGATTTAATCTCTCATGAAAGGTTTTATAAAATCGATCACAAATAATACTGAAAAATACACTAATATTATGCAAATCTAACACAATTTCTTTTATAGCCTAAGTCAAAAAAGAACATTTTGCACTGTTACCCATTTACCCTTAAACCAAGCATGCATTCTCTAGCAATTGAAGCTGAGTTGGTTTGAGTAATTTATGGTCCTATTAATAGTTATGTGAGACAATATGGAGATAAAATATTAAAGACTTATTCCTAATGGAATTATTTATTATGTTTACCTATTTTATATTTCAGTTAATATTTCATTTTTGCTAGCCAGCATCAGCTTTTATCTTAAAACATAAAACCTATAATAGTAGTTTATGCAACGATTTATTATGAATGCCTTAAGCCACATATGAGATTTCTGTTCTAAACACCTCATGAGTGGATCTACAGGTGTTCCACCATGGCTGAATACAATCTTTGCATACATTACTTAATCTACGACCAACATACAGGGTGATTGAAAAGTCTGGGTACGGCTTAATACTTTGAAAAATAATAAACGTAGACCTACAAAACTTGGAATCAAGTTGTAAGGCATATAAATCTACCTTAACACATATCCAGTGATCCGCTACCTCCTCAGGGGGACGGCCCGCCAGGAGTCAGGAGAAAATCTTAAATGTAAGCATAGGTTGATATGCACATCAAATTAAAGGTCTATTTTTGTAGAATACAACGCCGCAAACCGCATTCAAAAAGGTTGACCCAGTACAAAATGGCAGCTGTTCAAAGATTCAAATAAATACCAATTTCTTTGAATACAAACAATTTTATCATTTTAATTTTTATCATTTTTTATATCATTTTAAAGAGCTTTTTAAGCAAAGAAGAATGCCGCAAACCACATTCAAAAAGGACCATCCGTTAAAAAATTACGGTTGTTTAAAGATTTAATAAAAATTGTTTTTTTATTAAATCTTTAAACAACCGTAATTTTTTAACGGATGGTCCTTTTTGAATGCGGTTTGCGGCATTCCTCTTTGCTTAAAAAGCTCTTTAAAATGATATAAAAAATGATAAAAATTAAAATGATAAAAATTGTTTGTATTCAAAGAAATTGGTATTTATTTGAATCTTTGAACAGCTGTCATTTTGTACTGGGTCAACCTTTTTGAGTGCGGTTTGCGGCGTTGTATTCTACAAAAATAGACCTTTAATTTGATGTGCATATCAACCTATGCTTACATTTAAGATTTTCTCCCGACTCCTGGCGGGCTGTCCCCCTGAGGAGGTAGCGGATCACTGGATATGTGTTAAGATAGATTTATATGCCTTATAACTTGATTCCAAGTTTTGTAGGTCTACGTTTATTATTTTTCAAAATATTAAGCCGTACCCAGACTTTTCAATCACCCTGTATACAACCAAATTTCCTCTGGAGTTAAAACTCATTGCTATCAATCATGATGGAAAAGTCAAATCACATTTGAGGTTAGTCACATAAACAAACTAAAACATGAATGGTAGTGGAATATTCAGCTGATGGAATAAGTCAACTCATGTTAGGCAAATAAACAAACTCAAACATGAATCGTAGTGGAAAAAATGAGCTGATCTGAGAATTCCCATCATGACACTACTTTCATCTAATGCCGAGAGCTCTCACTGATCTAAAACCTCTATCATAACATAAAGTGACTACTGTACAAATCAATTCAGCCAGGAAGTCTTGTAGGGGTGGATGTGCGAGAGAGATTGAGATGGAAAATACCCCCACCACTGTTTTTTTTTCTTCATTGGTTGTGTACAGTCAACTTAAAATATCACATGGCCTATGACAACTTATCAATAAGACTTCTGCTTTGTTTGGATACAATGTTTTATTTACATTTATAAACTAGCTGTTCGATGACACATAATCCTGTCAATGTGAGTAAAATTAATCAAAGGAGAAAACTGAGATTCCGCTTTGATTAATTTCACTTACACTGACACGATTATATAGCCATGTTTTGATTAGGGTTTGCTTGAGTACATATCTTCCATACATTAATGTAAATCCTTGTTTACATAATTACCTCTATTTGTTTATTTACATCAATGCTTCTGTGTCGCCATAATTATACTATCTTAAAGCTACTTTCGCACAAAGCGGTTTTGGTGCGGCTCCTGTTGTACGACAAGGAGTTGTGCGATTTAAAATTGTTTGTAAGAACCCTTTTACTCAGGTGGTTTTTATGCGATTTGTGTCGTACAATAAGGAGTCACGCAACCCGCTCGGTCTCAGTTTAGTAAGTGGATCATACGAAATTACCGTGAGTGTGGCGCGCTGCCATGTCATGTGAAAGCACCCATAAGGTTACATACAAATACAAATCGGACGACACGTAGTCGAACGACATGTGCCCCATCAAAACTGTTTTGTGTTAAAGGAGCCTAACCCTTTATGGGTGCTTCCACACGACGCGGCTGTGTACCGCGAGTTATTTTTACCATTCGGACCGATCGCATGATACAAACCTTATTTGTGATTTGTATTTTTGATTAATTGAACATCTAATTTTCCCTTCATCTACAAACTGATAGTGGTGGGCAAGGGCACGAATTTGGAGTAATTACGCGACTTTTTACAACAACTCGAACCTGACGAGTCGAACCGTTTAACAATACTCGTAAAAAACGAGGAGAAGGTAGCGAGTTTTTTCCCACATAATGTTATTCGCAAGATCATGATTATGTCTCAGCGTCTCGGTCGCCGGCGTCTCTAGTCACCATAACATTGGAGAACGTCCCGAGAATTTGTCCTGGACACCGACAGCTGCGCAACGCTGAGAGTGGTTGTTTTGATAACGAAGTTACTTCAGTTTGCAGATATCCTGAGACCAGTTAAATTGTGCGCAATATATCATTATAGAGTGTTTGTATAAACAAAATTAACATGGAAGAAGAAGTACCAGGGACAACAGAAGAAGTAGAAGAAAACCACGAAGTCCTCAACAAAGGACTTGACAGTGATCAAGAAAAAGAAGCAGAAGGAGAAACAAATGGTGCATCAAAGGAATCAGCAAAAAAAGATAAGAAAAATATCGGGAACTTTTCCTAAAAATGCAAAATTTAATTAATAAAAAATTAACACTAAAGATTTTATTTGTGAAATGGAAAAATGTCCATTTAACGAAATTAAAAATTCATGGTAATGACTAAGTGATTGGTGGTGGGGCGATGCCAATGCAGTCCGAGCAGCATCTCGGCTGTGTCTTAGACGCTAAATTGCTTCTCGGACACTTCTGGCATGCAGGTAGGACGTCAGTGTCTTAGCCAATTGGGACGCAAAGTGTCCGTTTATAATACGGGCCCTACATCAAGGCAGGTTTTATGCTCCATGTTGCACAAATGTCGCAGCGCGTATCAAGTTCTATTGAGTCAAATGGACACTTGTCGCAGGGATCCTTGAATCCAGGTACATAAAAATATACAGCATGAATGTTGAAATCAACACGGCAGTAAAAAACGCGAGACCGAATTTTGACAGAAATGTCACTTGCACGATCAAAGAAAACCCACGACAGCCAACAACATGAAAACGTGTGACTGACGCGAGACGCGCCAAATCTCGTGTTGCAGAATGCCACCGCGCATAAAACCAGCCTTATCCTCGAAGAGCCCTGCACTAATACAAATTAAAAAATTATTACTCATGGTTTTTATAATGAATGGAATGTCACACTGCTTTTACTTTTGTCTCTTTTGATTTGCAACGATTAGGCGGAAAATGCGAGACGTAAATGGTTTTCAAACAATGATGCAAGTTTTCTTGTTTCTTTTTTTAGCGAATTTCCGCTTTAGGAAAGAAGCTATTATCGTAGGTCTCATAGTAAGACCTAAGCCCCAGACCATGATAACTTTTCGTTTTGCAGCCCCTAGAAGCAAAAAACACCATTCGTTCTAATTTTTAGATATATATCTATATATGTGTCTGTTAGCATGATAGCGACTGTAAAAATGGTCCTATCCTAATGAAATTTAGTATAGACATGTAAAGTGGTAATCATTCGGACGAGTTCGTAAATCAGCCCGATCAGACCACCGGAAGGAGGGGTAAAGGGGGTAAACCCCCCAAAAATGGGTTTTTTGAGTTTTTTACAAAGGAAAATTAAAGTAAACCAATTTTGGTTAGCACCATTGCATTCAGCTCAAAAAAACAAACAATTTAGTATCTTGAATCACTGCTCTATGTCCATTGGTTACCGAGATATTGAAAATGGTAAACACAATACGTTGTCCCAATGTTAACCTTATGGGAAATAAGTGAAATTCTATATCTCGCTTATTTCTCAACATATCTTAATAAAACTTGGTAAATGGCTTCTTCTAGTTCAGATCTACTAAATATTGAATAAAAACCAATCAGTTTTAAAATACCTGCAGCAGCAAACCTGCATACTCATTCCCCATGTTATTCTTATGGAGATTATAAAAACATGTCAAATCTCGCTATGTTGGATTGAAATATGTTGTTTTGCATTTGAAATTCACTGAGTATGCAGGTCTGCTGCAACGGGGTTATTTTTAGAATCTATTTCTTTCAGAATCCTTCTCACACTTTAAATAAATCCTGCAAAGTTTAGTTCCAACTTCAATTTCAAATGGATTTTTTCAGTCTAGGAAGGCACTTCTCACTTACATGAAAGTTAATGACAATCCTCCTTACCACTACTTTGTTAAACTCAACAAGGGTAGTCACTTTGTTTTCAAATTTCCTTATCTTTACATACAACTTCAATACCCACATTTGGATCCTCTAGCCTTCTCACATCAACTAGGATACTGATTTAACGGAGGTCCCACAAGCCTCTGCAACCCATTCTTGTACCTTTTCCGGGTTGAAGATGAACTTTAACAACTCAAAAGTTGCGAAATAGCATTTAGAATACTGAAAAAATAACTTCTAAAAAACATTTAAGATCTTCCGATCGCGCAATGACCTTGAAGTTTAATAACATGTAAGAGCTCTTTAAAACGTTTTGAACAATGGTATAATTTGTTCAATTTCACCCAGGGCCAGCGACAGGGGGGGCAAATGCATAGGGGCCCGGAAACACCAAATACCCCTGTTGCAGCTAACCTGCGTACTCAGCGAATTTCCAATAAAAAAAATAACTAATCAATTATTAGAAAAAGCATATAAAAAGTGATAAATTCATGTATTAAAATAAAATGCTATAGTTTGTTTTGCATAGTCATCGTCAAAAAAACTAATAGGTTAAATAAGTTTAATTATTTAAAAAAAATATATTTCTTTTGAATAAATAGGCAGCATTGTTGAAAAAAATCCTATTAAAAGTACTTTTAGTAAACTCCAGGAAAACTCCGCAGGTTTCGTTGGACAACATTCTGCTGCCCTAATACTAAAAAAGATGGCAAAAAAATGTTGGGACTTGGAGACCAGTGGATTTAAAGCAACGACTCATGTACCAAATTGTTGGTTTTTTCAAGCTGAATTAAATGGTGACAACAACAATTTGATTACTTTAATTTTTCAATTTGAAAAAGTCAAAAAACCCATTTTTGGGGGGTAAAAGTTGCCTTTACCCCACTTTGGATGTGTCGATCTAGCCGGTTTACGAACTCATCCAAGAGAAACTAGTTTTACATGTGTGTGCAAAATTTTGTCACCATTGGACGACTTTTACGAGAGTTATCGTGCTAACAGACACTCAAAAATGAAAATTCTATTCCCCATATAAGCCCATGTTAAATTTTGAATAAAATTGTGATTTTTGGAGGTAAAAATGCATTTTCGCGATAAACTCACTTGATATCCAGAAAGTAGACATAAAAAGCTATCAATTGATATAAAAATAAATATGATTGCTGAGGTTCCCAGAACGGATATTTTTGTCCATTCTGTAAAAACGACAGTAATAGTTTATTTCTAAGGAAATTCGCTAAAATTGGCCTGAAACGGCTAAAAAAGGGCCTAAAAGCATACAAAACAGGTAAAAAAAGGTCGCCAGGTCTCAGGGCCCGGGGTTGTAGATTGCACAGGGGCCTGAAAATCCTGTCGCCGGGCCTGATTTCACACAGAATTATTGACTTAATACAAGCCAAAAACTTGAAAAAAACACCAAAATAAGGGATTTTTAGAAGGCCATAGATCGATAATAGTGTTGCCTAATCGGACAAATTTACATTTTTCAAAATGTTTTTAAGAGCTCTTTCCATTTTTCATGGCAATACTTTTGTATGATTATCAATGTCTAGCATAAACCAAATTACAATTATTCACTCATTCTCTTAAGGAGTTTTACATGTTAAACTTCAAGGTCATTGCACAATCCGAAGATCTTAAGTGATTTTTTAAAAGTTATTTTTTCAGTATTCTACATGCTATTTCACAACTTTTGAGACCTATAGCAATTCGAAATACCAACATTTTGTTTTATCGCTCCACGCTATTACACACATCCATTGTAGCTGAATGTGACTTTTGTGTTTTTGAGGTTATGAACAATGCAAGCTCAGTGGAATCAAAATGGAAGCAGAAGGTAACCAGCACCGAGGGTAATGATGTAGTCAGCTGGCGAGCATAATAGTACAATACGTTACTAGACCGTTCAGTACTGTTTGACCGGATGAGCATGATAGTTCCCGTGCGAGCCAGAGGTGAAAGCGGGATTTTCATGGGAGTATGGTAATATTTCCCGGGGATGTGACATACGCTGCTTTACATCATACTACTCAGAAAAAACATATTATTTCATCATAAAACATTCCTTGCATAAACCATTACGTTTCTCAGTTCTTCGAACCTAACCTATAATAAACAATAACAAATTTACTAATGCTACCAGTGCTGCCATTACATTCCTCTGAAGTAACTTAAGCAAAACGTAGTTAAATGTTATTGCGTTAACAAAATAATACAATGTGTCTAGGATATCGTCACGGAGGAAGGGGGTTCACAGCGGTGAGGCAGTTGGGAGGGGGATGCAGTATTATGGGGACATGATCTCAATTAGATAAGAATATCTTTATTGTCGTTTAACACATAAAGTATAATAGACAACGTCAAAAATGTACAATTACAAAAAAACCTGTATATACAATGCAAACTTAGATGCTAATCGTGTCTAACACTAAAACTTCATATATAGAATAAAAACTTTGGTCTAGAAACCATTCAAACAGTCTGTTTTTTAAATGAATCAAATTTTGCTCCCGAAAATCTACAGGCAATTTATTATAAAATTTGATTTTGAGAAATTTATGGCTTTTAGTTGATTTGGTTAGTCTGATTGATGGAATTTCTAATTGATTACAAGTTCTGGTATTATGACTATGGTCTGAATTACATTGAATAAAAGTGGCTACATTTTCTTTAACAAACATTATATTGTAAAAAATAAAAATACTGGGCAAAGTCATAATTCTATGTTTAATGAAAAAAGGCTTACAAGTACCTCTGCTAGGAATGTCAAACATTATTCTTAGGGCTTTCTTCTGCCAAATGAAGACCTTTTTGGCTCATACACTGTTTCCCCATAATATGTTCCCATAGAGAAGGTGAGAGTGGAAAAAACTGTGATAGGCAGTCATTATTAGCATATCACCGGACACACAAAACTTTAACCTTCTTAAGAGAAAACAGACTCGTGAAATCTTAGAAATAACTTGATTAGTATGAGGTTCCCAAGTGAGTTTTTTGTCTAGATAAATCCCTAAAAGCTTCACTGAAGAGGAAATGTTTTGATTTTCAATATGTTTTAATGAAAAACAAATGCGTTCTGTCTTGTCATTGTTAGCTGTCAGATAGTTAGCATGAAACCAATTGTTAGAATTTTGAATTGCATTATCCAGATTTGAAACAAAGAAAGAAGTGTCATCGGCATATAAGATTGATTGACGTGATATGCTGCTGGGTAGGTCATTTATCATCAAAAGAAACAAGATGGAGCCCAAAACTGATCCTTGAGGGACTCAAGCCAGAACCTTGAGAAAATTTTATGAATCACTGTCAATTACCACCGTTGAAATCTGCCACAAAGATATGTTTTGAAGATATTTAATTGTTTATCCCTAATCCCATAAAAGTCTAATTTTTGTAAAAGAATTTCATGTGAAGTGCTATCAAATGCCTTGCTAAGGTCCATTAAGCCTACACTTAGATATTCATTATTTTCAAAAAGATAAAGCCACAGACCAAGTTTTACTATGTTGAGAAATAAGCGAGACATAGAATTTTACTTTATTTCCTATAAGGTTGACATTGGGAAAATGTACTGTGTTTACCACTTTCACTATCTTGGTAACCAATGAATCAAATACTAAATTGTTTATTTTTTCTAGCTAAATTCAATGGTGCTTTGCAAAATTTGATTATTTTTATTTTTCTATGTGAAAAACCCAAAAAACAAATTTTTGGGGGTTTTATCTCTCTAACACCCCTTCTGGTGGTATTATAAATTATCGGTCTAGACGGACATAAATTAATAATGAAAATGACTATTAAAGAACAAGCTATATTTTTACAATATTATTTTGGACAAGTCAAATTCACAACAACAAATAGACATCTGATAATAAAATCAATTAATCATAAAGATGAACAGCTGTCAGACAGACATAAGTAGATTACATCCTCTCCCCTCCCACAGACAGAACAGCAACCTTTGTCAGTGGACGAAGGAAGGTTCCTATGGTTGTTGCGACATCCACTATTCGGACTTGACCGTCACGACTTGGGTAAGTGGCTGATATCTTTCCAAGTGGCCACGTATTTCTTGGGTTGTTTTCTTCTACTAAGAATACCAAGTCGCCAATCTTTGGTGGTTCGGTCCTCTTATGTCATTTGCAACGTCGTGTTAAACAGGGAAGATATTCACGTATCCACCTCTTCCTTGTACTAACTCTAACTATATCCACCTTTGCAATGAAATCTACTACTTCTTTTTTCCTCGTAATCACAGACCAGAACCTCTCCAAAAACGGAGGGAATTGTTTCACATGCTCAACGTCTTCTTCAGTCCTGAAGAGGTAAGACAACCCCTCAACAATCCAACCCACATAATCAAACAAATCAAATTGCATTTGAATCAAACTGTTGATCCAGATAGACAAAAATACCCCCGTTGCAGCTGACCTGCATACTCAGCGAATTTCAAATGCAAAGTACATATTTCAATCCAATATAGCGAGATTTGACACGTTTTTTAAGCTCCATTAGAATAACATGGGGAATGAGTATGCAGGTTTGCTGCAACAGGTATTTTAAAACTGGGTGGTTTAATTCAATGTTTAGTAGATCTGAACTAGAAGAAGCCATACACCAAGTTTTATGAAGATATGTTAAGAAATAAGGAAGATATTGCATTTTTTTATTTCCCATAAGGATAACATGGGGAATGAGTATGCAGGTTTGCTGCCATAAAAACGGCAATATCCGGGATTTTATACTAAAATACATTAGATCTCATCTATATGAAGCCAAAAACCACGTTTCATTGAGATATGTTGAGAAATAAGCGAGATATAGAATTTTACTTATTTCCCATAAGGTTAACATCGGGACAACGTACTGTGTTTACCACTTTCAATATCTCGGTAACCAATGGACATAGAGCAGTGTCTCAAAATACTAAATTGTTTGTTTTTTCGAGCTGAATTCAATGGTGCCCATAAAAATTCAATAAATTTTATTTTTCTATGTAAAAAACTCAAAAAACCCATTTTTGGGGGGGTTTATCCCCCTTTACCCCCCCTTCCGGTGGTCCGATCGGGCTGGTTCACGAACTCGTCCAATTGATTACCACTTTACATGTCCGTACCAAATTCCATAAAGATCGGATCATTTTTGCGGCCGCTATCGTGCTTACAGACACATATATATATATATATATATATATATATAGATATATATATAGATATATATATAGATATATATATACAAATTCGAACGAATAGTGTTTTTTGCTTCTGGGGGCCCCAAAACGAAAAGTTATAGTGGTCCCGAGCTTAGGTCTTACCATGAGACCTACGGTACAGTTCGCGCATTATATCTCCGGCTATGACAGAATCAGCTGGTTGCAAGACGCGGGGGGGAGAGGGGGTACTTTTCTGAAAACATTGTTCTACATCCCCGCTGTGTGTCAAACGCAGTGTTTACCAAAATCATATGTTTGAAATATCACATGATACGGTTAGTAGCGTAGTGGTCATAGCCGGAGATATAATGCGCGAACTGTAATAGCTTCTTCCCTATAGGGGAAATTCGCTAATATATATATATATTTAGAAATTTGAAAGAATGGTGTTTTTTGCTTCTGGGGGCCCCAAAACGAAAAGTTATTATGGTCTTGGGCTTAGGTCTTACCATGAGACCTACGGTTATAGCTTCTTCCCTATAGGGGAAATTCGCCAAAATGAGAAAAGAGATCAAAAGAACCATCGTGATTCTCTTCCAAGGACAGTCATGATCATCAGGAAAGGAAGTCACGATTTTCATTCGATACTTCTCTTGAAATGATTGTTTTGGTTGTAAGTTAGGATTGTTCATGTCGCTCGACTTTAGGTGATTGTTCATGTCGCTCGACTTTCACACACTTCTCTGGGTTCCCGATGGATTTCTTTGACTTTACGATGGAATATTTTTACCTATCGATGGAGTTCTTTGACCTACCAAGATATTTTGACCTAGCATTGGAATTCTTCGACCTATCGATAGGTTTCTTCGATCTTACGATAGGATTTTTCAGCCTTTCGAAAGTTTCATTTTCTTCACCTTCATCCGTTTCAAAAGGTCTTTTAAGCGCATTTTCGTAGCTTGGGGGAAATTTGAAATCATCTGATTTCCACAAAAAACCAGATTCATAACGATCTCCGATTTTTCTTGTTGTTTTTTCAAGAATCGATACTGCTTGTTCTTCTTCAGCCGACTTTATTGTTTTGTTCTCCGCTGGAGATGCATTATAATTGTCAATTTCAAATGAATCTCTTACTAGATCATGTAATCTATCGTATTCAAATGACGTTAAGGTAAAATCATCAACATGTCCCCTAAATTCAGGGCATTTCCATGTATTGACCACCCGAGGTAACTCCATGATAACACAGGAGCATTTGGGAGACCTTCAATTACCTTTCTAGTCAATAATAAGTTACAATTATCTTGTCCTATCAAAATGGTAGGTTTGACATATGATGTTGGCAGCGGCTGATCAATGGAATTTAAATGGGACCATCTCTCGCGAAGCTTTACAGAATCAATAGATTGTTTAGATAAATCTAAAGATGATTGAGTTCTAACATTACTTAACACATTGGCTGCGGCAAAATGAGTGCTTGGGTCTTAAAAAATGCGGATACACTTTTTTGTAAAAACTTATCAAAAAAGGTTGCCAAAACACTAATAACAGCTAAAAAAAGTCACCAGACTATTTCCGGAAGTCGTCGCTATTTCCGGTTTTGCGATGACGTCATTTCCGTGACGCGACGTGTGCGTCATGCACTCCTGGAAGTAGGTCGCTGACCTCTCTGACGTATTACACTTGAATAATCAGTATGAAATCGTTGGTTTACTCAATAATAACCCACAAAAGTTGTTTACAAACTTTTATTTAGGAGAAAAACTAATATTACAATAAAAAATACAAAAATGAAAAATTTTGGTCAACATTTTCAAGATGGCATATAGTTATTACTAAACTTCTCAAATGCAAATTAGTTATATTTTTAGAAACTGAGAAGGTATAAAATAAGAAAATAAAAACCTGTTATTTCTATAAAAAATTATTCTTCTTATATATATATATATATATATATAAAAATATATATATATATACACATATGTATATAAAAAACGCACGGCCCGGGAAACTGACACCACCCGACTAACACGTGGTATGTATGCGAGGAGCGGACAGCATATAGTACACCTCCGTAAAGAGCTGAGCTCACACTGAACCCATAAGCCGAGGGCTGCATGGTGACGCGACGTCTGCGTCATCCGCCCCGCGCGCCGCGATCGCATGATGCATACGCTGCGTCATGCCGCACACAATGTGTTAAAGTGAAAATTTCTTACTCATAAAACCCTTTTATTTTAACTTCGACTCGTCTGGAAGCTGGATCATAATGTTTCGTCATATTTGACCAACATGTGGTAAGGGGTTCAATTTTACCGCTGACTCCTAGTTTGTCGGCTGTAGCCGAATCAAGTAAAGATACAGTCGAACCGTTGTCTAGAAGTGCAGAGGTATCAATTTGACAATTGGGACTGTACAACGTTACTGGACATACACTAAGTAAAACACTGTTATTTACTGTGTGATTGCTTATAATTTCTTCATTTGCTTTACTTTCCTGACTGAAAGTTTTCTGTACTTTGTCCTGGTCAACTTCTTGTACATTTGTTGGGGAACTACTAGTGTGGAGAAGGCGATGGTGGAATAATTTACAACCATTGATTCCACAAATTTTCTTTAATCTACAAAACTTAATTTGGTGGCGACGAAAGCAAGAAAAACACAATTTTTTCTCAGCAATTATTTTCCATCGCTGAACAACTTCTGCTTTCCTGAAAAGTTTATATTTCTCGGTTTCATGACTTTCCGAACAAATCAAGCAAACGTTTTCAAAAGGCGAATTCGTGAAAACCGGCCTAGGGTCATTTTTCTTTTATATAGTCTCATCGGGTGAACGAAAATAAATACTCATTATGGAACATTGATTTTCTAGCCAGGTACAAAATACTTTCAGGTCAGGTTTTTCCAAAGACATGTTATTCACGTGTTCAACCCACCTATACTTAAGACTATAGGGAAGCTTACTAAGTAATTCATTTAATAATAGAGGATTAAGTAGATAAATTTCTAAATCCAAGGATTCTGCGGTAGAGGTCAGATTCAAGAGTGTTGTTGAAAATTCGATAAGACTAACAGTGTCATCCTCCTTGACAGGTTCTAGCATACGAGCCTTTTAGCGAATTTCCTTAGAAATAAGCTATTACCGTCGTTTTAACAAAACAGAATGGACAAAAAATATCCGTTCAGGGTAACCTCAGCAATCATATTAATATTTAAATTAATTGACAGCTTTTTATGTGTACTTTCTGGATATGGAGTGAGTTTATTGTGAAAACGCATTTTTACCTGCAAAAATCACGATTTGTTTCAAAATTTAACATGGGCTTATATGGGAAATAGAATTTTCATTTTTTGAGTTTTGTTAGCACAATAACTCTTGTAAATATCCTCCGATCGTAACAAAATTTGGTACAGACATGTAAAACTAGATTCTTTGGATGAGTTCGTAAACCAGCCAGATCGACATATCCAAAGTGGGGTAAAGGCCCCATTTTACCCTCCAAAAATGGGTTTTTTGAGTTTTTCAAATTGAAAAATTATATTTATCCAATTATTGTTTGCACCATTCGATTTAGCTAAAAAAAAAAAACAAACAATTTGGTATGTTAAATCATTTCTCTAAGTCCACTGGTCTCCGAGTTATAAGCAGGGCCTGATTAACCACTGGGCTGACTAGGCTGTAGCCTAGGGCGCCAGACATCCAGGGGCGCCACAGGATAAAGAATAAAATCTTTTTGATTTTTCGATGCATTTAAAAAATAAAAAAAAAATAAAGTCCCGCGCCGCCTTTTGCATAAATGCGGCCTGCTTAGCATGTTTTTATTAAACCTACCTAAAGGTACATCCTATAGTTTTACTGTATATGAGGAATGTTTGCTTGATGAGGGCCTCATGAACTGCCATGAACAGAAAAAAACAAGACAACGAAAATATAAAAAAATATCGTAATCAAATAAAAAACAGCTGTTTGCAAACTATAAACATATGGGAAAAATACAGTGTGTGATATAAAAATCCATGGAGTAATAAAAAAAGTTTATTGATTCTGTGACACTGAAAACTACCAACTCTTAGTTGCACTCTAAATGCAGAGCAAAAAAAGATACTCCCAGCCCTAGCCCATGTGAGTACGGGATGAGGGTGTCTTTGTTATCCTCCAATTGGTTCAGGTAAAATATTATAGTAAACTGAGGAACTACTAAATATGAAATAATACCGTTAAATATTACGTTAACGTGAAATATTACGTTAAATGCACTATGCTAAATTCTCAAGACTCTCAAACTAGGACTACAATTTACGATGCATGAATCTATTGTTTTTTGTCACAATTTCAATCTGCATTCCTGTAAAATTGGTGTATCCATTAATAAACAAATAAATAAATAAATAAATAAATGCCGATGAAATCTCTGTCCATCAGGTACTTTTAAAAGTCTAATGAAGACTTTTACGATGAATCGAGATATAAGTGAGATGTGGCTGAAGGCAAAAGTAGAAAACAAGAGCAGTGGGGTGTAAGTTGCAAGAGTGTCAGTTGAATAAGGGTCTCAGGCAGCAGTGACTTGTCCTTGAACATGTAACTGATTTGAATAGACTTATTTATTATATTTTGATTATTTTTGTCTGCACTGATCATAGTTCAGTTATTTTCTAGGTTAAATTAAGTTTTTAAGCTATTAGTTCTGGAGGAATTAAATTCTTAATTTAATTGTATATACGATACATCTGGCGACATATAGGGCTGGAAGGGGGTGAAGGGGGGGGGGGGGCAAAACAACTCAAGCCTAGGGGCCCCACACCTCTTAATCAGGCCCTGGTTATAAGCGAAAATACCTCTGGAAGGCCCCTTTTTGCCAACCAAAAAAATGGGTTTTTTGAGATTTTCAAATTGAAAAATCAAAGTTATCAAATTATAGCTTTCACCTTTGGATTCAGCTCGAAAAACAAACAATTTGGTAGCTTCAATCATTGCTCTAGGTCCATTGGTCTCTAAGTTATTAGCGAATTTCCTTAGAAATAAGCTATTACCGTCGTTTTAACAGAACAGAATGGACAAAAAATATCTATTCAGGGTAACCTCAGCAATCATATTAATATTTAAATTAATTGACAGCTTTTTATGTGTACTTTCTGGATATGAAGTGAGTTTATTGTGAAAACGCATTTTTACAAAAATGCGCATTTTTACAATGTTAAATTGAAAAATTATATTTATCCAATTATTGTTTGCACAATTGGATTTAGCTCAAAAAACAAACAATTCGGTATGTTAAATCACATCTCTAAGTCCATTAGTCTCCGAGGTACTTTGCGTGTTTTTTCCTGTATTTTTAGTATCAGGGCAGCAGAATGTTGGCTTACCCAATTTCATATTTACTCTCTACTGAGGTTTTCAAGGAATCACTTTAAGTAATTTCCCAGTTTATCTATGTATTTGATAGATTTTTGGTGTTTAAACAATTTTATGTTAAATTTAAAAAATAAACATTATTGCCTACTTCATTACATGAAATCTTTGTGTTTTTTTCTTCTAAGTCATTTACCAATATTTTTTACAAAGTCTTTGTAAAACAAGCTATAATATAATATTTTAATATATATAAATATATCACTTGTTTATTTTTCTTTTTTTCGTAATAATGGATTAATAACTGAATATTTTGTAATTGGAAATTCGCTGAGTACAGGTTTGCTGCGACAGGGGTATTTCATCATTGACTCAACTATAAACTCTGGACGACCAAATCGCATTTGTAAGGTTTTTATTACTGTATTTAAGTTTCTGCTGGAAACAAAAAGAGGTTTCACCATTTTAAAGGCGTCTCTTTCCAGACAATTTCTTATTCTGTCGAGGTTTTCATCCTCACTAAAAAGGTGTCAAGGTGTAAGGTGTAAAGGTTTCTTATTATAAGAGGAATAGAACATGGGCCATTCGTCTGCTTTCCCGCTAAAAGAAGGAAGGCGCTGTCGACAAGAGACACGTTGCGCGGAATTAATAGCTTTTGAAAAAGAATCTGCTAGTCTATTAATAGCCGTAGACACGATGGCTGACGATGACAAGTGAACTGACAGTTCCTCGTTCAGCCATTTTTCGACTTTGACATTAGAATCCTCCTCTAGTGTAGCATTATTCAGGCTTACCTTGTCGTAGTCTTGATTACCCGTCAAATGACTACTGCCCGAATCAGACACATTTTCAAGCTCGGTTCTAGCCTTCAGTAATCGCCGTTGGCGTTCCAAGTCCCTTGCTTCCATCTGCCTCTGGCGTTTCATTTCCTTCTCGTCCATCTGCCGTTGTCGTTCCAACTCCTCTTGTTGACGTCGTCTCTCCATCTCTTCTTGTTGACGTCGTCTCTCCATCTCCTCTTGTTGACGTCGTCTCTCCAACTCCTCTTGTTGACGTCGCCTCTCCATTTCTTTAGCCTCGAAATCCTGTTGTCATTGCAATTCCTTTTCTTCCAACATCTTTTCAAGTTTATTCATTTCTTCTATCCTTTGTATCTCTAATTGCAGTAAGCGACGCCTACTTGATGTTGTAGTGATGGTTTTTGATTCTGAAAGTTGTGTAGGTAGACTTCCACCTTTCCTAGTCTCATCAGGTTTTGATTTTCATTTTCAGGAGAATATCTTTCTGGAGGATGTCTTTCCCTCCTGGATTTCCTCAATGACATGATTTACGTTGGGCGCCAAAAATATTATAAATTATCGGTCTAGACGGACATAAATTAATAATAAAAATGACTATTAAAGAACAAGCTATATTTTTACAGTATTATTTTGGACAAGTCAAATTCACAACAACAAAAAGACATCTGATAGTAAAAACAATTAATCATAAAGATGAACAGCTGTCAGACAGACATAAGTAGATTACAGGTGGTCCAATCGGGCTGGTTTACAAACTCATCCACTTTATGTTTGTTGTCATTTAGCTTGATAAAGGTACTGTAGCGGTTGACCTCCTGGCTGCGCCGAACTTTAACTTTGTGGGAGCAATGAAACGCAAAGTTACGTGGGTCCGAATTAATTTTATTCACAGTCTCAAACAAACGAATTAATGT
Source organism: Flexamia atlantica (assembly GCA_035578135.1). Lineage (NCBI taxonomy): Eukaryota > Metazoa > Arthropoda > Insecta > Hemiptera > Cicadellidae > Flexamia > Flexamia atlantica. Next base: position 50,822,454 of record JAQJVK010000005.1, on the reverse strand, counting down.
CACAGATCAAATTATTTTACAATTTAACTTCGAATTTAAATCACAATAGAAAAAGAGAGCCAAATTAATTATTAATTTAATTCTTGCGTAGCATGGCTGAGGGCCATGATCGCGGCAGAGAGACCGGCGGCGGCAGCGGCCCGCGCCGCCCACGCGTGTCTACTTCGGCTGCGTCTCAACGGGGACTGATCGCTTCAGCGTGCTGAGTGCCCGTAGGGAAGGCTGCAGCCGAGGCTACGGAGCGCCCGCTTAGAGGCTACATCCTCTGTACGGTGCTGCGCCCCGACGATAACTTAGTGCATAATTAAAGCTGAAACACTGCCAGCGACAGTCGTCTGCCCGGAACGTGTTGCTGATTCTGGCAGTTAATTTGGGGTCAGGCTAGAATTCTTGGTATTCAATTCAATTCAATTTATTTACATCAAATTGGTCCGTACAGTTTGCTGAAATTCAGCGGTGAACATATGACATGTCAATACATAAAACAATCTTAGGAACTAACAACATACAAGTAATAAATAATACATGGTAACAAATAATAAATGGTCTATAATTCTGAGGCTAAAAACTCTTCCATGCTATACGGACATATTTGAATCAATTTACTAGATAGTTCTCTCTTAAAGGTGTTAATACTTATATTTTCGTCTCTCAAAGATGGCGATAGTTTGTTGTAAACCTTTATGGATTGGTAATAGGGCCCCTTATGATATAAACTTAATCTATGGCTTGGATTTGATAAAAGAGATTTATGCCGTGTATTATAACTGTGAGTCCTTTTTAACCGACTTCCCCCAACAAAAGGAGGAGGTTCTCAATTCGTCTTGGGAGATGTTTTTTTTCTAGGGATGTTCACCGATTTCTCTGCGATACTTTTACCAATCAACGTGATTCTACCACCAAAATAACCGGGATGATTTCCCGTAGGTCCTATATATAACATTTTGTTTCACTGCAATATTTATTCAGGAGAAAAATGCTAAAAACCTTAAAAAATTCAATATTTTGAACAACGTTTTGTTGGCAAAACAAAGGTGAACGAAACAATTACAGCTGTCATATACTTTTAAATAAATCGGTAATTATATAGCATATGATCAGCTGCTTCACAATGATATAATGTCAAAACAGTTTGTCATCATGTTTACAATTTAATATGTTGATTAAAACACACTCAATTCCATAAAAAAACTTGTGATTATTATATAATTTTAAAAAGTCTAAACCAAAAAGCATGACTTATTTATGAAAAACTAATATGTAGGGTTCTCTACCGTGTTATAAAAAAACAGGTTATGATAAATTTCGATTATCAATAGTCAGAGAAAAATTTACTTATTACGATCAGGTAATGAAGAAGAGTAAGTCTAAATCCTAACGTTTTAGTATGCCAAGGTGATGCATTTGAAGCTACATGCATCAAGTGTTTTTGTGACTTGTGATGTGTGAGTATTCTTGCAGTTTCCACTGAAAAAAATCCCCAACAGGCTTATTTGTAAGTAGAGTTTAAATTTCAACATGGACGTTTATGATTTCCAGTTTGTATTTCACAGGTTGAAACATGCTAAAATGATTTTTATATGTCTTACTAGACAACTTATAGTACTAACGTGCAAGCATCGCAATTCGGAATCGAATCTATCTTATGAGTAAATCCCTGAACAGTTTTGTAAATGTAGGTACTTAAACAAACCGATTTGCCATTTGTCAGGTGCCGAGCTCATGGTTATCTTGTGATAAAAATCTTTGCAATAAACTGACCGAGAAAATCTGTGGCCAAACTCGAGGATTTAGAATAGAATATTATAACTTTTTACACGATGTATTCATAATATGAACGCTGTGACAGAATTTTAGAAATGTTTTATGGCTATGCTGAGGAGATAAGGTTTTAATGATTAGTTGCTCCGATTTCAAAGTTGTTTTAAGTTTCCCAAAGTAACAATACGATGATTCGTAAAACAAAAGTCGTAAAGATATGAAATTGTAAACTTTGTCTGATATATCTGTTCGAGTCTTTAGGATATAAACGCGCAAATAATAAATAGATTGAGCTAGCCATAGAGGCAATCTATCCCAGTTCTTAAAATAAACCTCGTATGCTTTTAACATGAAAGCTGATTGAAAAATAAGTTAAGTTAAAAGCAGTTGTGTGTAACAAACTGATGTTTTTCATTGAGCTAGATCAAGAGCAGCTAGCTGTTTAAAGCTAACCAAAAAATGTCATTGACTATTATAGATTAATATCTCTAAAACGGTTAACGTGGAAAAACCGGTACATATTCGGTGTCAAACAATTACACTCACAAAAATCTAGTAACTTTCCTATGTTATAGAGCAACTGTTTAAGTGATTTCTACAATCCCAATAGTGAATTACCGTGTACATTATTGTTTTATTAGGTAAAATGGATATGAATGTATGTAAAATGTAAAAATTACGAACCGATTGAGCTTAGACTTTTCCAGTAATGTATTTGGCCCGTAGATAGACCTGATTTGCTTTCAAAAATCCCTTATAAAATGAGATTTTTTCAAAGAGGTGGCCATATTCATATGAGTAATACCTGTAGACTATAATCAATTATACTGTGTACTATAAACACTGTAAATTTCTTGGGACTTCGTGGTACAATAGCCTGACCTGTCCGAAAAATTAGTTAACCAATAACAGAAGTACAGTTTAGTAATCTATTAAGTGATTCAGTCATCAGCAAAGTAAACTGGAGTAGAGTATTAATGATATTCTACAACTGTTAATGATTCAATAGAAATGAATGAATAATGAATAATGATTTATTCCAGCAATGTAGTACAAACATAAAAGACAAAACCTTCCACTAAAAAGTATGAAATAATTTATTTTTGGTAAAAAAAAACAACCGACTTCAAACGCTCTAAAAAGTATGAAATAATTTTATTTTATAATTCAAATTTTGTAATATCTAAGCTCACGTATTTCAAGTCGGCGCGGCTCCATATTGCATCTTTAGCTATGTATGTTCTTGGCAGAATAGCTCAAGTTTGAATAACATTTGAAGAATGTATTTGTTGAATGGCTTACATGAATGTAGCATTAAAATATAAATTGTGTGCTAATTTCATATAAATAGAGAGAGGAGAGTTTTAAATTCGTACTAGAGAATTTATTTGTGGTCTACAATAGTTTAAAATTTGAATTTTAAAGCAAAATGTTCGAGTTGACGATTGAAAGTTTATCCCGCAAGGTTTCATATATTGGTAGAGCTGCGCCGACTTGAAATACGTGAGCTTGGATATTACAAAATTTGAATTATAAAATAAAATTATTTCATACTTTTTAGAGCGTTTGAAGTCGGTTGTTTTTTTTTACCAAAAATAAATTATACAATTTTCAAGGTAGGTGACTTTGATTTTGAAACACGACTGGTGACTCAAGGAGTTTTTCTCCGGGTATTGAAATAATAGACAAACAGTGTAGTTTTATACATATATTGTAAAAAGGTTACATGAAACCCTTGTATAAGCAATATTAAGCTATAAAAAACTTTCTTGACATATTTTTGAAACCCTATAGGTATGTAAAATGTGTTACTTGTCACTTGTATTCGAAATCTATATTTTTGAATCCAAATATAGTAACTGGTACAAATAGTGGGTACAGAGTGTTAATACATCATCATTGTCACTGATCTCCATGTTATCATCCTTATTTGCACATTTTACACAAAAAGCAGGTGCAGTATGTTCCCTACAAATGAAGAACTTGGCATCCACATTACACGACTCTTGGGTTTCAAGTGAATAGAAGGGGTACGAAGGGGGGGGGGGGGGTTGGGAGAGTGAAATGAGGTCGAACAGATTCCTAGGAAGAGATATGTGAGGTACGGTTACTCCTGCGACTGCCGACCAGTAAGAACGCATATTTTTTTATAAAAATAAAAGCGCCTGGAGGAAAACTCCGTGTGTCACTGACGGAGGGTTAAGTTATTTCTTATAAATAATGCCAAATCTAGGATATACAGGGTGTCCCGAAATTATGGTAAAATATTTTAGTATATGATAGTACAGGTAAAAATAAGAAAAAAAGTTCATATAAACATAGGTCCAAAAGTGCTTCCTTTTTCCGTCTGTGTGTCTGTTTGTGATTTTTACATATTTAATCATATCTCATGAACCTCTTAACGTATAAACTTAAAACTTGGTACATGGACAACCACTATTAAGACCTATTTTTGTATGAAGTATCAAATTTCTACTTTGTACCATTTCAAAATGGCGACTGTTTTTTGTTTTCAAAGCTAAATATCTTAAAAACCGTAAATTTTAGAAAAATTATACAGGAAACAAAAAAGTTGTGAAATTTAATCCAATTGACGCTGATATTAAGATTATGATGATCGGATCACTAATAACGGAGAAATTTTAATTTTTCCAAATAAAAACATGGAAATTTCTGACAGTTTGTTCTAAAGGACCATGTTTTTATTCAGAAAAGTTAATATTTCTCCGTTATTAGTAGTCCGATCATCATAATCTTAATATCAGCGTTAATTGGATTAAATTTCACAACTTTTTTGTCCCCTGTATAATTTTTCTAAAATTTACGGTTTTTAAGATATTTAGCTTTGAAAACAAAAAACAGTCGCCATTTTGAAATGGTACAAAGTAGAAATTTGATACTACATACAAACATAGGTCTTAATAGTGGTCATCCATGTACCAAGTTTGAAGTTTATACGTTAAGAGGTTCATGAGATATGATTAAATATATAAAAATCACAAACAGACACACAGACGGAAAAGGAAGCACTTTTGGACCTATGTTTACATGAACTTTTTTTCTTATTTTTACCTGTACTATCATATACTAAAATATTTTACCATAATTTCGGGACACCCTGTATAAGGCAGGAAGGGTTAAAAGACTGAATTTTTTAAAGACAGGTTTACATGATTCTCTGGGACAAATGCCTGCTGGTATTTCGGGTCACTTGGTATACTGGAATATTTCGTTGTGAGGAGCTTATGAGGAAATGATTGACTGTTAATTCAGTTACTTACTGAATTAATTTACTGGCCGAAACCCATTAGTAAATCAATTAGTGATTAATATTACAACATGATTATGCAGAGGGAGGGGTTTGTTTGATTGGATAGAATAGTCACAGTTGATTAGAATGTGACAGTCGTCACACAGTAATACCGAAATATTGCTAAATAAAGATGTTTTAATAATTTCAAAGTATACTAGTGGCTTGAATGGCCTAAAAGCCCCTAATGAGGGAAATTAAAGCAATCCTTATTTATAGTACAAAATATCTTCATAGCAAACTGAATCTACCTTATATTGATATGCAGCCACATGGGTTTTATTCAAGAATCAGCATCATATGTTTTATGTAATCAAAGCAGGTGGTTTTAGATCCCAATGCTTTTTAAATGGTAGATATTTGATGTTATTTCTTGTTTTAAGGTGAATTTCACGCTATTTCATTATTTTTCCCGCCATCACAGAATAGAGACCTTTAATTTGAGCCCTCTCCCATCTTCCTACGACTTGCCAGACGCCCACAATTTTGACGCAAAGAATCGCCTTACAAAATTAAATATATGATATACATAAATCTCAAAATTCGAACGAAAGGCAATTTCTTAAGTTGTTATTTTTTTAAAGGTGCATAATAATTACCAATCTGGGGGCCCCCCCAAAAAAAAAGTTGTCATGGTCTTGGGCTTAGATCTTACGATAAGACCTACGCTTACAGCTTGTTCCCTATAGGGGATATTCGCTACTTCCCTATAAGGGAAATTTCCTAAAATTCAAGAAAATGAAAAATGCCAGGAGATACCACAATTTGATACTTACATGCCAAATTTTATGAAAATCGGACCATTGGTGTCATCTCTAGCACTGTTTACATTCATCCACACGGACACACAGGCAGTGAAACACCGACTCCGAAAACAATTTTTTGGATTCGGGGAACACTAAATTAGAAAATTGTGACAAAAACAATAAATTCTCAATATATTAGGAGAAAGTAAAAATCAAGTTGTAAAAATTATATAGCTTTGTAAGCTATGTAAAAACAATTCTGAATAGGAGAGAGTGGGTGGTAGGAGAATCTTACTGCTCTAATAAAAACATAAAAACCCTGAAATAACGCCTGTGGGAGTTACCCTTTATCAATTTAGTTTCCTACTTCCTTTGCTGACTCCATTCTCCACTCACGAAGAGTAATAATTCAATTGAAGGGGTCCCCCGTAAAACGGTCTAAGCGACAAAACCCTAGTTTCGAGTAATCAAGCGTTGAAAGTTGAATTCTAAATTTTACGGGTTTTTCAAGGTTAGAACTTACAATCATGTATAATTTTTAATACCCTATTTATAACATCATAATGTAGCCTTACATTAAATTTTTACTCGCCATTAAGCATATTAATACATTTTACGTGTTTTTTGGGGGTTATAACGTTCTAAATGACTGGCGTTTGAAACGTTCTGCTATTCTACTTTGGAAAAAAACATCAGGGAGTAAAGGGATACCAACATAAACAAAAATAAAACTGAACATATAACAATTTTATTGATATTAAAGTACAAAAACGTAATGTTGTTACATAACAGGATACGTCATTTTGCTATAAGTAATTCAAATGTGGTGCTTAGAACGTTATTCTACTCACTCCTTTTGGAGGCAATTTTCCAGGCCTTGGCTTCTTAGTTTTTGAAATATAGGGTATCCAGCTTTTCTACAGTCCTTCCTGGTCTTATCCTTCCACTTTCCAATATTTACTTCACGAGTTTTATTTTTATTTACACGATTTTGGTCAGTGGGCGACAATGCAATGACCCCAAAGACATGAAAACCAAAGAAAGAACATGAATGGAGACATGAAGAGTTTCCCCGAAAGATGGAAGTCTATTTTTCGGCGAATAGAACATTATTTCCCAGAAAGTCCTTGCAGTCCCGCGAAGCACATCAACTTTGTCAGATGAAATCAGGCTGCCAACTCAAATATCTTCAAAACAAAATATACCATGGTGTAGCTCATGTACAAGAGAACCTTTTTCACTGAATATCTCCGATTTTGAAATGTTTACAGGGACGTCGCTTTGAAATGTCGCTTTGAAATGTCGCTTAGAACGTTTTACAGGGACCCCTTCAATTATTGATATGCCTCAATCTAAACACGGATTAGGATGGAACAGATAAACATCATACAAAAAAACTTGTTTATAAATAAAGTTATTTATTGAACTTAGGTTACAGATGTATTTACAGAAGATGCAGCTATTTCTGCTTTAAACTTGGAGATGGTTTCTTCTGCCAGTTTTAGCTTCTCTTTCAGTTCTGTAATTTCAGGACGTATTTTGTTTTCAGCTGCTATTATATTGGCCAAAGTATGATCTTTCTTTTCTTCAACTGAAAAATACCTTAATTATTTCTAAAATATCACAAAAAGTATACTAACACTTAACCCTTTGCGATCGAATTGGATATTTGCTGCTATTTCGTAGGGATCACGCGACCAGCTCTTCTTGCCACCACCATTAGCATGCGGAAGTAGGATTTTTTCCACAGCCCTTGTCACATGCAATCGGTTGGCCAGTTGTGTTGGCCAACATGAAATCCAATGAATGCTCAGGTGTCCAGCATGACTAGTCAATAAGTGCCTATAACGTGATTTTGTTTTTCTAAATTGTGCATGATGTCTGTAGAGTGCTGCAACCTAGTGAGGAGTTATTTAACTAAATGATCAGCAGGCTTGCAACATTGAATCGTAAAAATCACCTACGAGAATATTAAAAGTTTTTAATGAAGACAATTCCGAGCTGACGCGGGGTAGGGCTCTTGGCCAGTAGAGCTGGCCGTCCGACCATCAGAACCAAGCCATACAAAAATTAATTAGGACTTATACAGTGCGCTGACATGATGAAGCAAATTTCAAATTCAGGGCTTAAATTGCACATTTTTGACCCAAAAGCCCTTTATTTTTTCCCATTTTTCTTTTGTTTTTTTTACTCTGGGATTGTTTGTCAAAGGCGGACGGGAGCTCTTAGACGCCTGGTATTATTTACTGAACTGTATATTCTGCACAGTTGAAGGAAAAAATCCAAAACAGTTTTTGGCACAACTTAACAATGGAGGAAGGGGTTCTTGGGATCTTCATAGGGCTGAATTCCAAGATAGGTGTAGTTTATATTGTTCCCAGATAACCAAGGAATTCAGGACAGTAATCTAAACCACACTTAACTGGTTTTTTTAATGAGTGAAAAGCCTGAAATTTAATTCTAAGAATAAGTGTTATGAGCTTACAGTCAGTGTCATGTTTCCATGGGCCAACGGACACTTGCCGCGTGGAAGTGAGCAAGTGCTGCATGTAGGCCGTCGGGTCCTGGAACACCATCTCCTCGTAGAACTCGGACACGAGCGTCTTGCGACCCAGACTGACGTCAGCGGCTGACTGGAACAGCTTCAGAATGTGGTACAGCGTCACCTGTAACATTGAATTTTAGCGCAGAATATATTAGATTCACTTAACATTACATATAGGTTAAGTTTATATGGGGAAACTGATAAAAATAATCTGGATAAAAAAGCAAATTCAAACCATTTTAAACCTTAACCATCAAAAATCATTAAGAGACCAATTAATAAATTTGATAATCCTACCTCCTACTAATATTATAAGTGTGAAAGTTTGAGTTAGTCCATTTGTTTATTTTTTTTGTATAGAGTTACTTTATACTTTTCTTGAAATGGCAACCTACCCAGGTAGGTATTTTAAGCCAAGTATGGATGACAGATGAGTGAAGGATGATTGTGGCACGATCTTGTAGTCTTGTTACTGACTAGTTCCATCAAGTCTAAACTAATGAACCATCTTAGGCTGCCTAATATAGGGTAGGTACTGTAGATAGGTAATACACTCAAGCAGGATTTTGGCATATTTTTATTCTTAAAAAATCTTTTAAAATATGTCACGTGAACTTCTAAAGTTTCAAAGTTAACCCGGCAGAAGAATATGAATGAATAAACCCAAATTCAATATACAGATACAGATCACCTTGAGAACTGCAGGTTTATCTTTGGTTATAAAACTAAAGTTTATATGTCAAATTAAAGCTCTTTTTAAACTCTACTGGACTCTGGGGCTACATTTACACATAAACTAGCCATTTTTTATGAAATTTAAAAAATAACTTTTGTTTTTTGTCACTTATTAAAGTTATCAAAAATCAGCTACCACAGTCTGGCAAATAATTTTATTAGGCTAAGATTTCTAATATTTGGCTTTTGAAGCATTGCATGGACGTTCCTTTAGGGCGTTAGCATTCGCTGAGCCCTACATTCGCGATTCAAAATGATCGTATCCCATATTTGGGGTAAAAATCCTGAAAACGGGAACACTGCAGTAGTGGTGTTGTGTGCTCTGAGCCGAACGCCCATGGAGGCTACCGAAAAGTCACAAGAGTTGCTGACAATCTCCGGACACGTTCCATCTTAATGTGATTGGGGGGGAGCCTAAAAACATTTTGATTGGTTGTCGTTTTGGAGAGAGGGGACCTTCTTCGATTAGCGCAGGGGGGAGTGCGAGACACGCAGAAGATATGCGAATCAACCAGGGAGTCGCTTGCATCTGCTTGTAAATCTGGAGTTGGAGTTTGAAGTGGATATTTGACTACGACTGGTGATATATTTACGGAATTTTCGCTAATAGTCAAACCCAATAACTGGGAGTGTACAGAAAGCATTATTATTCACTATTACATTGAATTAAATTATTCTTTCTAGACATCGCAGAATCCAGCGACCGCACACTTCACCACCGAGGTCTTTAGACAACTCTAAAAAATATTATCATTGAAAGATAATTGGGGATGGTACTGCACACCCTACCACAGGGTAGCCTACTGCTGGATACTGGTAGAGGCATTTCATACAGGCCTAAATCTAGCTCAAAAGAAGGTAAGAATGGCAATGAGAATTCTATTGTAAATTATCCTCAGGCTCTTCCTTGCCTTTTATGAAAGTAGCTTCTCCTAGAGATAAAAAAAATTACCTTGGAACTGCTGCAAGCTTACATTAACCCTCGAGTGGGCCCATGCGGAGTTTTCCTCGGCACTTTTTTTTATTAAAATAAACAGGCATAATGGGTGTTGGCAATCGTGTTTGCGGAGCCCCCTCTTCCGTTACACAGTCAGACCTATTTCATGCTAGAAAATTACTTGCTATGTTCAATTGAAATATTACACCTATTAAGTCGAATAATTAATTGTATCAATGATGAAATGTGATTATTAATGAAGTTTTTCAACATTTAAATACACTATTTTGTTGCAAAACAAGTAAAATGGGTTAAATTTGTGCAATTTAGTGTTGCAGGTTAAAACTCTGCATGCGCTTTTTGCTGTTTTACTGGCTCAAGGGTTAATAGGGCCTAGATAATATTTTTTTTTACTTACTGGTCTTTCATTTGGGTCATGAAAATAAATCTTAATAACAATCTCAAACTCTCCCCATCCTGTCTCAGTCACTTCATATGGAGGTTTGGTAACGACTCTGTTTGGGTTGGCATAACTTTCATGTAATTTGAAATGAACTTTCTTCACATAAGTCGACATGTCCTCATTTAGATAAGGCTTGACATACACAGTCCACTGATGTGTATGCCCATCTTCTTTTCTTTTCTCTCCGAAATATCGGGCAATGTTCCCATAAACAATTGGTTTTACAATGGTTACACCCTGAAATAAAATTTTATTTAGAATGAACTTTTATCAAAAGCTACAATATGGAAATGAACAGTAGACACTTCATAATATAGTGTTAGCTGTTGCTGTCACAAACTAGTAAAAACATAACAAAACAGGAGCTGAGTTGAAGTCATCTGTCTGTTTCCAAAAAAAACAAATCTTGGCAGTCTAGAACAATAAATTAGATTTTTATGGACATTTTTGCCACCTTTGGTTGTTAAAAGAAAGTAAGCCAAGGATCTTTTCTATCTGAAAATTGGATCAGACCCCTAATCCTGGAACATTGTGAAACTTTTTTTTGGAAAAATGCAACTAATCATCTAGGTACATATAAATTTAGACCTAATATCACTAAGGGTGAAAATGTAGTGGAGCAACGAGGCTAGAGTGTAGCTGAGAGAGTAGCTGAGTGGGTTGAAAACAAAATATGTAGTTAAATGTGCTAAAACATAGTGGAGCGAGAATGGGCGTTGGTTCCCGTGTCGACCCGCTAGCCTCTACGCTCGTTAATTCTTCATATTTTCAGGGCCGCCCCGAGGCTAGTAGGCGCCCGGGGCGAGATTTTGATATGCGCCCCCTCAAAATTAATTGGTCTAAGTACTATATTTATAAAAAAATAAATAATACAATGGACTTAAAGTTCTCACAATTAATTATTTTATATATTTGTGCTATTTTGTTGGTAGCAACAAATCAAGCAAATGGATGATTAATTTTCATTGCTACTAGTTTATATTAACCTTGTTTTATATCATCAATAAACTTGTAGACTATCATAGGTGAAACAAAACCTCTCAAATAAGAGTCCTTTGTATTTTTATAAATTGATTCCAGAGTAAAATTCATCAAACAAATCATAGCAAACGTAAATCTGAATTATTTTGTCAGACAGATCCATCTGTAAACCTGGGCCTTATTTCGAAATGGGATCACTAGTACAAGTTATAAATCACTACCAGGGGTCTAAAGTAATTCTATGGAAAATATTTGTGATCGCCAATTTGACTAACTATAAAGTCAGTATAAACAGGTTCTTAGCCCCCGTTTCAAGGATTACTATTAGATTAAAAATGTTGACTTTGATCTTTTTAAAAGGGGCAGTCAGCAATTTTCACTATATTATAGTGTTTACTAGTTGCTGTTTAATGACTTGTTACTAGGTTTTCTTGTGAAGCCCGTTTTGAAAAGGGGGCCTGATCTAACATAAAGGCTTACATTTGCTATTGTAAATTATTACAACCTCTACGCCAAAAGCACTAAATGAATAGGCCTACTTTATTTAAAAAATCTTAATTGTATCAAGAGGACGTTAGCCTACATATTTAGCAAAACTCAATACTATTATGATTTGCGTGCTTATGTACTAGAATTACATTTTTTTTGTCCATATAGGTACTTATCTACGACATATTTTATGGAGTTTCAGTTATAGCTTATTGCGAATAGAAACAACCTATTTTTAATAGCCATTTGATTAAATGTTTACGCTTCTTCCCCGTGGATTTTTTGTGCGTTATAACGCGTCAGCGATATTTTTCTCTGATACAACTGCGGGACCCTCAGCCACGGCGCACGGGGCCCCCTTAGCTGCGACGCCCGGGGCGATTGCCCCGGTCGCCCCGCCCTTGGGGCGGCCCTGCATATTTTGTTGACTTGTCTCTGAATCACTGATTAAACTATAAAAGGTATAAAATTACCTGAGTGATCCTGTATGTCCTTTTGGTGGATTACGTGTTTCGAGGACACGTCCTCATCTTCAAATCCTCGTACAAGAACTTAAAATCATTACTTGTGAAAGGTCGTCAACAGTTTATAAATATAGCACAAACATATACTGACACACGAACACATTACGAAACGAATGTGACGAACATATGTGACGTGTCCTCGAAACGCGTAATCCACCAAAAGGATATACAGGATCACTCTGGTAGACTCAGGTAATTTTATACCTCTTATCATTAATTCTACCCCGATTTCTTTACGTCGAGGGTTAGGTCGAGCCTAGCTGGTTGAACCAGTATGAAGTGTGCTTACTATGGACACCGAACGTTTCATTTCATCAGTTCATGAACTTCGTCTTGTTTGGGACCGGCAGTTACTAGAACACCATAATCGGTATATTCTCAAGCGTTCATTAAGAGGTTAATTATAATGCAATTACATTATAAATCCAGCAATAAAATGGTTTTGGTTTGATTTTCATTGTACTGTGATTTTTGATATATTTCAGTGGCCTATGAAATAAACAATTAATCTTGCCAATAGTTTTTTGCGATTTGCACACGATTCTGCATAACTTAATGGTTTTGGTTTGATTTTAATTTCGTTGTACTGTGATTTTTGATATATTTCAGTGGCCTATGAAATAAACAATTAATCCTGCCAATAGTTTTTTTGCGATTTGCTCACGTTTCTTAAATTAAAATATGTTACTGGACATCACTACACAATTTCGGTTACTTTTGAGTATCAAAGTAAGTAAAATAAATTGATTTCTAAAAAAACGTATTTACTGTTAATCAAATATTAAATTACTCAATAAAATTAAAGGAAGTCATAAAATAATCAACTAACATATAAGTAATTTTTTTATCTAAAAATGATTGTTAACCATCAAAATTGGTATTACTGCTTCTGAAATATAAAATATAATTACAATGGAAATGAGCCTACATGGACCTTCAACTGGTCTGTACGCTGTACGAAGAATCAATTTGATTAGAGGTAGTGATGCACATAATGAAGCTTGGGTGTTTACAAAGAAACCCAGAGGAATTTGGATTTTTCGAGGAGGGGAAATAAATAATAACAAATGATTAATTGGTGCAACTACGAATTTCTTGTGTCAATCATGTGTTACATGCTAAATCAAAAACATGCCACATTTTATTGATTGTTATCCAAAGAGCAAAACATTGTCTCTAATATCAACCTACATTTTGTTTTGGTTTAGTATTTTTTAGCTACCAGACTAGTAGTGTAATCACATGGCTATGTTTACTTCCACATCATCGATGATTTCCTCCCCTCCTCTGCCGAAACTTCAAACTCAAGCTTCATCATATCCCTCACTACCTATATAAAAGTCAATTTTATAAAAAGGAGCAATTTCATTTTAACCAGTAAAAAAGGTTTAAAAGGTCAGCTCAAATACACTGAGGATAATGCAAGGGGTCAATGTAATGAGTGACAGGAAGATTTCAAGAGTCGTCAGTGTAGTGTAGATGTTATTCACTAATATTAAGAAATTGCATAGTAAATATACTACTTACTTAACTTTATAAAATTATTCAAATGAGGGTCAAACGTGTTTTAGCAGAGTTGGCCAGCACCCGTAAAGCTTTTCAAATGCATTGTAGGGCATTCTAACATACTGGAAACCCCTATCTGGATATTTCTTCAATTAGTTGTGGGAACAGGTTGTGTGTATTCTCCAAAAAATAACCACTCTGTCTTCACCGAGTGCATTGTAAAATAATTTCTCACACTGCCCATGGCAATCATTTTAAGCGCACTACTCTCATACAAAAGGTTACATTAACAAAAGGTCTCATACAACACTGTTGGGCGATATTTTGTAGACTATAAAAGACAGAACTGATTATAATTATTAATCATGTATACTGAAGCCTATTGGCTCGCCACACTACGCTCGGCGCTCTAATATGTGTATGATGTCAAGCTCCACTACCATCGGGGTTTAAAAACTCTCAGCTACGCTCTCCGCTTCCCTCTAGCTTCACCGCTCCACAATGTTTTCACTCTAACAATGAATAACAATTGAGGCAACTGAGAGACAACTCAGTGAGTGATAATGAGTGAGGCAACTGTGATAAAATTTCTCTACAATTGCACACCAAATTATAATATCGATGTTCTGTAATATCCACTTTTGGTTACAGTTTTCCAAATCTCATTGCAATGCACTGTCATCACATTTTTCGGTAAAAATCTACCTAATCCTGTTTTTAAAGATTGGTGTTTTCAGTTTTCAAAAATATAAGATGATTTATTTTAGACTAAGTAACTCATCCAACATATTTGGCTCATGTCCGGGCTTTATGATAAAATATTTTTAGCAGGCCTACAAAATTATTACTTTTCTAAAAGTACTTCCATTTGATTGTTTCACCAGAGGTCTGCAAAAGTGCAGCCAAACATTCAAAATAAAATGACACCAATTATATTAAATTATATTAATTGAATATAATTGTTCAATAATATGGACTGTCTATATGTTCAACTGTTTGAAATAAGTTAACCCTATACATATAAGTCATCATCTGAAGGGTTTTTGTAATAAATTGCCATGTGTAAGAACTTATGTTTGTGTTCAGCTTTCCTACTAGAAAGCCTAGAGTAATGCCCAGGCAAAATTCTACAACTGAGCACAACGGGCTCCTGCCCAGGGGCACCAAGGCCTAGAGACGCAAAGGGGGCAGGAGAGAGAAAAATAAACAGCTATAATTGAGTCAAAATTATCAACAGAGTTTTAAGTTATCTTAGAACTGATCAGAGCGCGTTCAGGGGACTGCAGGGAGGGTGGCTTGGGGGGAGGGGTCTCCTGTGATGTGCAGTTTATAATATTTTTCGTAGGCTTGCGATTCTTAAACTGCATTCTTATTCCCCCCCCCCTTCTACCAACGCTTCCCCTACTATCTATTGTCCAGTTATTAGTTTAAAACATTGTTAAAAGTATATATTGTGTAGTTTTTACTGGTTGCCAGTCCGCAGGACACAGCAGGTCCACAGGTGATGAGTAAGGAAAGAATCACCAAATTAAGGTGGTTTCAGGAAAAAACCCTCCCAAACCAAAACTTGTCACGATGAAGACCCCTGTATTTTTAAAATTTATAATAGTGAAGGATTTGATTATTATTTAATTTTTTGGACTTTTCCTTTCGCCTCAAAACAACAAAACATATACCTTACAGACCCCAATGCCTCCAAGCTGGCAGCGGCACAACAAGCACACACAACTACTCCCACCCACACACGCTAAGTTACTCAAATGAATAACGCTGGGAGATCAAGAGGAGGAGGGAGCGGCCAACCTCTTTGACCGGCTGGCGTTGACTTGTGCCCCTGATGGGGGTATACCCACTCCCCCTCCTCTTGCTCTCCTGGCTTTCTTATGTCATTTGAGTAGTTAGTTTGCATGGGTGCAAGTGGTTGTGTGTGCGTGTCGTGCCACTGCCAGCAGCTTGAAGGCTTTGGCATCAGTAAGGTATATGTTTGTTTCAATTTTCTTACTTGAATATTCTGTATTATGTTCAATGTGTTTTGTATGAATTTTTGTGCGAGTGAGATTTCCGTGTTGTTGAATGTTGGATGAATATAAATAGTATGTCAAAAAACAAAAAAATGTACAGTAGGTTGAATAGAATAAGTTGGTAAAGTAATTTTAATAGGGTCACTTGAAAATAAGAGAAGTTTCAATACCTCTCGAAACGTAGTGTAGTTTTAACACTAGAAGCGAAAGGAAAGTCCAAAAAATTAATTAATACCTAATAATAAAGGCCTCTTTCACATTAGCAACCAGCCACGCTGCGGCGACATGTCTGCATTGAATTTGCCCTCACAGTAACAATTACATTATGCATGTTCCCACTCGGCAATTGTGACTTCAGTATTCATCTTGTCAAGAATGAAAATGACAGGTCTCAGTATCAAAATAATTACGCGTTTGATCACCTAAAATGAAAGGCCATAATGTGAGTGTTTTTGGGGGCACATTAATTTGATTTGCCCACACCACTCAAGGGGTTGAAAACAGCCATGGGAACACCTATTCAGCTTAAAATCTTATTTTAAAAACTTGAAACTTTTCAGTTTATTAAAAATCTGTATTTTATCAGGGCGGCGAAACTATGATATCCGACTCAATCGTATTTATCGATGTTTACAATCGATTAGTTGAAGTTATGTCGATTCCATGTCGATTCTACAAGCACCGTAAGCGAATTATATATTAAATATATTATTCGCTTACGCTGTTAAATTTTAACAGGTGATCTAACAACAAAACATATCAACATCTAACATCACTATGAAGAAACCTGTACTATTCTAACTTATGAATTAAACTCATTACATACTAAGATAAATATCAAAACTCAACCATCTTTAACTAACCTAACATACTCAAAACTTATTCCTCACTGTTCGCCATCTGGCACTTGGTTTATTCATTGTCAGTCGTTGTCAGTGTCATCTGCCCGGTCAATTGAAGATTGTCATTTTGTTATTGGTTTTGGTTAAGTTTTAGTTTTATAGTAATGTCTTGTTTATTTGAATGTACAAATAAGTGTTCAGATATAATCATGATTAGGCCTAGAAACACGCACTTAACCTATATTGATGATCAAATAATTTACCATCACTAAAATATCATGTGAGATCGTTAACAACTAATTTTTTCGATGATTAGAATCGATTCTTCATTATCGGCATTCGATGGTGAAGAACGATTGTAAACATCGATAACTACGATGGAGTCGGATATCATAGTTTCGCCATCAGGGCTTCACGTTTAATGTAATGTATTTAACAACCCAAATTTAAAAAGTTGTGAAGGTTCACGGGCATAACCTATAAGCCTACAAGCTACTTCAATTCCCTAACAAGATGGTATTAACAGAGATCATACTTTCAGTCTTCCTCCAGAATCCGGGCCAAATTCTGGTGGCACAGCCATGGCAAATAGATTCACATGCAATATTTGATTAATGTTGGCAATATTACAAAACCATTGATGGAACGTAATACAATGAAACCTTCTGTACCCAAATAAACTAAAATATCTTTGCGTGGAAGCACGGTAATGACAATTAATAATTGACGAGACGATCACACATAACCAAGCATAAACAATCATCAAGACAAAAGATAAAGTTTTTTTTCGTTCTATTTTTGACTGAGCAGGCTATGGGATAAGAACCATGCAGCCTCAAAGTGCACTGATCTGGTTGCTTCCACTGTGCATAGAGTAATAATGAACTTCGTAAAGAGATGGCACTCCCATGTTAACTCGGTGGTAAGGGAACAGCGGCGCTATCTGAATAAAGTGCTACCATAGATAAAAAATACCCCAGGAGTAGATCGTTCATTCTTACCGGCAACGCAGACTGTTCGGGCAATGGCGGGCCGACGTAGTTCTGTTCGGGCGCACCAGACTGCGCTGCCGCGCTCCCTCCCCCAAACCCCCCCCCATCCGCACACCCCGTTAGCCCGCTCTTCCGCTCTCATCTCTCATCGTTGCACCCGTTTCCTACCACACAGGCTTGCCCTGGCCTCGGCTCCGCGCGTGCGGAAGACACCGCTGAGAGCGCGCCAACTCGAGGTTTTAGACGTTTGCGCACTCGCCATACCCGTGCTGGTAATGGACGCAATTGTAATTTTTTTTAATACAATTAAAATGCTCAGTTTATTAATAAATAAATATTAAGAATTAAATATATTAACTCCTTCCACGCCTTTAAAATAGAAGTGACGGTGAATAGTCACAAAATATTCGCGGGAAACATCTGACTGCGGAAGTGTAAAAATAGTCTCACTTTCCAGACACCTTATTCCCTCCTTTTTCCCATTTTTCCTTCTTTATTGTTTCTCAGTGCATTAGTTGCTAAGCGATTCTTGATGAGCCAGTATCTCTGCTGTACTTAGTTTTACAGTTTTTCGTGTTAGTTTTGCAGTTCCATAATTTAGTTGCGACTTTCGTTTCCTGATGGTAAGTAATTAATATTGTTTTGTTTTTAAACAGCCTGAGTATTACTGGCACACTGGCACTGCCCGTCGTTACTATAGTTACATATTGATGAGGGGCTGTCTTGTGAAAAAACGTAATAATGCTTTACATAAAAACAACCATAACTCTTACGTAAATTATTGTTAGTACCTGGTGGACCGAGCCTTGCTCGGTGTTATTTCATGTTTACCAGTTCATCCAGTTACTATAAAATATTTCAATGTCATAAAATGTATCAATA